>CM039589.1:28606821-28812016 GCA_022457205.1 Saccharum spontaneum | reverse complement strand
GCCGTGTTACATTTTTGTAAAGGAAATGATGAACTCTACAGCATGCACTCATTTGTCTATTGTATAGAAAAACTTGTTTACTATAGAAATCAAGTAAGATTCTTGTGCTGTCATTTCTTTCAGCGGTGAGCACGATGATGGTACTTTGCTTACTACTCCCTCCGGAAAAGAATGTAATTCTAATTCTAACATAGTACGAGTCAAACCATAAAGAGTTTGACCAAGTTTATATAAAAGGTATATTGATATTTATAATATCAGATAAGTATCATTAGATTCATCATGGAATATGGTTCCATAATAACCTATTTGGTGTAAAAAATATCACTGTTGCTAAGAATAGTTTGACTAAGAATAGAAGTAGAATTGCATTCTTTTCAGGGCAGAGGTAGTACAATCCATATGCACTCTTTTTTTGTGAACCAATCCATATGCACTCTAACCCCTACTTAAATGTACTGATCATACCTCCTCTTCTGAGCTGTCATTTTTTAACTGAAAGCTGAGTTCATCTCCCAAACGTACTGTCAGTGTATCTCCTGTTGATAAGCTCCAAACTACCTTATTCTCCTGTTGATCTTTCATCACTGTTGCTGTGCCACTATCTTTTCTGCACCATAAAGGGAAAAAATACCCACATTGTCATAATAATTGTGATCTCCAGGAAAACCAATTATTGCACAAACTGAAGTTACCAGGAGCATAACCAACGGAGCTTGTACTAGCAATGTATGACCATGATCCTTCTCGAACCTCAATGCTCCTATCCTCCCATTTCACTGCCATGGGAGTTTCAGCACCTCTCCGCCAAATCCCTCTGCCTACTCTACACAAGTTGCAACAGATTTCATCCAAAAGCATACCGAGATATAAAATTACAAGTCATTCCCAACAGCTTGTACCGTAACCATTACAGATGCAATGATTCAATGGATCTTTTTAAGGAGGTGGTACGTGACAAACATATCAACCAAAGCCGAACTCTAGAATAATAATCAGTACAGCCTACTGAACAATACCTCATCCGGATGACAAAACATTCTCTCCCACTGTGATCAAGTACAGTGCGTGTCAACCAACGTCCTTCTTGTGGACAGTAATTTCTCATGCGCAATATGACATCAGAAATCATGGCCCCACCATCATCAGTGACTCGATCAGGCACACACTTCAACAAGTATGGTGCTTGAACTGGAGGGGTAATTGATGCCATCGCTCTCATCCTGACATCAAGTTCCTCTGTGAGAGCGAGTGCTTTCTCATGCAACATGTCGCTCCATGAGAATGAGATGTTCTTGAGGAACTTGCTTTTCCTGAAGCACCCACTAAGGGTACGCCTGAACTCAATGAGGAGGCCCCAGGTTGCAAATTCACAATACAAGTGCCATACTTTCTGCCAGCTTTTGCAGGATAAATTGGACATCGATTTGTTGAGTTTTAGTGATCTGTGACACCTCTGTGTTCGCAATCGTAGGAACTCCTTACTGGTGGGCTCCTTATCAAATTCTCCCTTCAAGAACACATATACCTGCTACCAAGAAGATCAATGATACACTGAGCCAGAATGTAAACCACACAAATATATGAGGACATCATTTGTCATGTCAATATAAAATTTCTTTTAATTTTGTAATATGTGACCTAGATTACCAGAGAAATAATTTGAATATACCTAAATTAATTCACTATACAAGGCCTCAACCTGGAAATAAGCTTATCAATTGCTTGAGTGACTAGATTTTCTATATAGATCAATAGGACCACAGCTTGAAAGTTATAGTAGCAGTCCTCAATAATTTGAATATACCTGAATCATATGAATGTAGAAATACCTATCTATATTCTATACACAAAAATGCTTATGAGCAGCCAAGTCTATCCTGATATTTCCAGTCTCAGGCCTGAGTTGAATCACCGGGCCTAGGCTCGACTCCTCGACCTCGTTCGAAGAGAGGGCAATACTTGTTTATGTGTTGTGCATACTAAGAATAAAAAGTATTTTTTTTGAGGCCCAACATTGTGGGGTTGGACTTTTTGAGAGATTATGCTGGCAAAAACAAATGATTGAGCAGGCCTACCCACCACCTGATCACTTGAGGCCATTAGCAAAGGGAATCTAGCATTTTGGCTTGGAGTGACCATGGTGCACATGGGGCTGTAGAATTTATAACTGCCTTTTTGACTTATTGCTGCCGTTATTACTTACTGTTGTTGGCATTATGCCACGATGTGGTCTAGAAACAAATGGAAGGTTGCTGAGGAGCAGAGATAAATAGAACATAACAGTAGACAAATAGAAAATTCTGCCTATTTGCTAGCCCCTCATGAGGACATCATAAAAGCTAATGTGGAATATCCTAAGTTTGGCATAAGGTTAACTGGTTAAGTATGATTACAATGTCAGCTCTACTGAGCAGTGTAATTCAATAAAAAATGCTACTGAATAACTACAGCTAATGATACTCTGAAGGTTTCGGATATACCTCCATAATAAATCTTGGCTGCAAACTCTTGTATAGCCGGTTGGCATCCTCCTCTGATGCTGCTGGCACCCAGTAAAATGCCTCCCTTGCTGCGCTAACTGCTCCCGCATCAACCCCTGATCCAGCCATATCATATGGTTCATCATATGCATCCTCCCACAGTCCCCTTGTCCTCCCTACCACCTCATCACTCACCACTTCCCCATAACCAACCCCCACTTTTGCAACATTGTCCCTGATGCCCATCGCTAGCATATCCGTGGCATAAGACACAGGAAAACTCTGGCATGGATTCATCACAATTGTGTAAACTAAAATACTTTTGCGAACAAAATTACTTGCTTAATCGAATGTAAGGTCTATGCATGTATACCTGGTGAGCAAGCCACATCAGTAATATGTCTAGGCTAGGCACAAGCCGTGTGCATTCTTGGGTTGCGCACACAACCTTCTTGATAAGGTCCAGGAAACGCACGTATCGCCGCCTAGCAGCAACATGGTAGACACCTTCCCACACAAAGGGTGACGCAAAGCGGTCTGCTAGGACAGTGTACCGTCTCACCATTTTGATAATTTCACCATTGACATTGTCACAGGATATGTTATCAACACTGTTTCCATCAATCTCATTAGTGTCAAGGTCAAATGGCTCGGATGGGAAATGAGTAGCCCAGACATCCCGACAATGGTCCTCAGCATACACCTCATTCTCCACATCAAGGATTGATGGACGGTTGATGAGGCGTCCAAACCTTGACATGCAGTACGCGGAGTAGCTCTCCTGCAGAGCCAAAGAAACTTCAGATGGAGCACTTGGTGAGAAGTGTTGAAGGGGCAAAAGCAGCTGAGTTCGGCAGAAGTGGGTTCCTTGTGGAATGTTAAGTCCAGCAAGGGGTTCATTTGAAGTTAGTTATTTCCAAAAAAAAAGTAAGCACGGTAATTTATACTACTACTACTCTACCATGAGTATATCATTGCAATTTAACCAACTTATTGCTCACTCACAATAAATTCTCTATCTTGTTAAAAAACTAATTAGGAGAAAGAAGAAAGCAAAGACTTTTGATCAGCCTGGCCCGAGGTTACAGAGAAAGCTACTACTACATAATATGAAGATGAAACTGATTGTTGTGGGCATAATCATTGTGCTTAGCCGTCTTATCACAAATCTGTCCGTGTGCCGTGGATTTGAATGTGAAATCTCAAAAGTCAATCCACAAGGAATTCCATACCACAACTAGTAACAGAAGCATCCGAATAAATAGAGTTTTAAGGTGGCCGAGTCGAGACGCTCTCAGGCAATAAATGAAGAAAGAACCGAAAAGGTGGCAAGAAATTATAGAAGGCTGACATGGTGGAAGCAGTGGCACAGCCAGACGAGGTGCACGTCGGGCGGTGGCAGCAGCATCGCCTCCGCCTCTCCTCCTCCGCCTGCCTCCCCCGCCGCGAGCGGCATCCACAGCTCCTCGTACCTCCGCACGGACCGCGGGCCCACCCCGGCCGGCGCCGCGCGGAGGAAGGCCAGCAGCCGGCGCGCGGCGGCCGCGAGGTCCACGGAGAAGGCGGAGGAGGGCCCCTCCTTCCCGCCGAGGCCGGAGGCGGAGGACATGGCCGCGGCGGCGGCGGCGGGCTCCGGCGCCTGCACAGACTAGAGAAAGCGCACGCCTTCCTCGCTGCTCTCGGGAGTGGGGTGGGGTTCCTTGTCGTCAGCTGATTGATGGGCGGATGCGTACGAGCGCAGCGGGCTGCAGAGTGGTTGGTGGTCAAAAGGCCCGGTGCGGTGCGGGACATGCGCCAGCCGAGGAGCCGACGACGGGGCTGGCGGACGGGCGCACGACAGCACCAGGGCCGGCCGGCGCATCAGTAATCATTGAGCGGGGCCGGCCGGCCACTCTGGGTTAACGTTTGGTCTTGGCGGAGAGTGATTGATGCATCCCACTTCGTTTAGGGCCGTGTTTAGATCTCAAATTTGGAGTCCAAACTTTACATAGTAGATGTCCTGTCACACTGTAGCAATTTTATTTTTATTTGGTAATAATTGTTCAAATATTGATTAATTAGGTTTAAAATATTCGTCTCGCAAAGTACAATAAAACTGTGTAATTAGTTTTTGATTTCATCTACATTTAGTACTCTATATATATGCCGACATTTTGATGTGATGGGGAATCTTCTTTTTGCATAGTGAAATTTAGGGTGAATTTGGGTATCTAAACAAGGCCCAGGTACGCGGACCTACTGTATGATTTTGGTGCGGTCCGGCCGTCCTGGCAGTGACTAGTGGTTGACGCCTGCCCCCCTCTGCTGACAGCTACGGCCACGCGTCCACGCCATGCGTAGCACTAGGAGCTTCCACAGTGCCATTGCAGTAGGTCCGTCGCGTATAGCAGGCTTGTATGCGCAGCAGTATAGGCACTTGGTAGAGCTTCCAAGTCTGAAAACCAGGTCGGCAACATCAGATTTATTTTAAAGCAAACTCTAACTTAAGGCTCTATTCGCTTGGCTGATAAGTCATGGCTGAAAGTACTGTTCGCTGATTTGTTGTGAGAGAAAAACAGCTCGCTAAAAAAGTACGGTTTATAAGACAAGCGAACAGGGCCTAAATATATGAGTAAAGTTTATAGCCGGTCTTCGAATTTAGAAGAACCTATCATCCTGATCCCTCAATTTGAAAGCGACCCTATAACACTTCATGGAGAAACGCAAGAGCCAAAGTCTCGTCGCGTGCTTCTGGGCAGCCTTCTTACTAGCTGTCGCCAGTGGCGGATCCAGGATAAGGACAAAGGGGGGCTAAATAGTGAAGATTTAGTGCTAAACCTAAAAATTAATAGAGATTTAAGGCTAATTAACACTTATTTAATGGACAAATCAAGCTCATAGGGGGGCTGGAGCCCACCCAGCCCCCTTTTGGATCCGCCCCTGGCTGTCGCCACGTCCATTGCCATCCGCCGCCTCCATGCCGACTTGGCACTCCCCTACGGTCCTTCGACGAACAGATGCGGCTCTCTTACTTTGGCCGCGTTGGCGATTGAGCTTTGATGTGGTGTACACTGTGTAGCTTTGGTGTGGGCTCAAGCGGCACCGCCGGTTTAAGCGGGTAGCCACATGAACCCGTTGCAGGAGTGCGGCATGACAGGCACGAAAAGAGAGATTTCTCATTAAATGGTTGAATAGTAAGAAAAAATGTCTTGTACACGGTGAGTACAAGTGAATAGCCCATTCTCACTTTACATAATGCCTTTTTTTTATAAAGAAGTCACCGCAGGGAAAACTTTGCAATGCCACAAGTACAGCGCATTGCACATTATAAAATATGTGTTTACAATTTAGGGTCTGTTTGGTAGAGCTCCATCTAATTCTGATTCTCTATGGAAACTGATTTTCTGAGAGAAGTGATTCTGTGGCTGAAAGAGATTCCCTGAAAGATGTGATTCTATAGCATAAACTCTCAAAATCACGATGGAGAATCACTTCACAGAAAAAGGAAAAGCTAATTTTTTTTAGCTTTCAGCTTCTTAGTTCATTCCAGAGAATCACTTCACGAAATCAGCAGAGAATCACTTCTCTCTAAAAACTATTTGGCAGCAAATAATCAGTTCCAAGAGCTCAAATTGGTTTCGTCTTTTGGTTCTACTCTAGCTCAAATTGGTTTGAAGATAGAAGAACTGTCAGGAGACGACTTTAAGGAAATAGTCACGACATATGACTACTTGAGCAGCAAATTGGAGGGAGTTTCTCTTTTTCTATGTTCTACTTCTTGTTTGATATGTTTGAACATTCTGTTGTCTGGCAAAATATGTATCGCAAACCACCTACTAGGCGGAACATGACCCTAGTGTCTTAAGCTAAATGTACCTTGGGACATGTGCCGATGTTGATATTGGTGTCTACATTTTTGTAACAAGTGGGATCTGATGCATTTTTGAAAAAGGATGTCTGAACTCTGAAGCCGAAGAAAAAAACAAGAACTGAAGTTACATGCATGGCACTATTGAAAGATCAGCCACAATTGACAATTATGTGTTTATTAAGGACTCAAGAGCCCACTAAGTTTGCCATGGAGAATCAGGATCACACGAAGGTCTTGCTGAACTGAACGAGGGCCTAATTAATTGGGATCCTGCGCCATTAATTTCTGAACAACGTCATGTTCTTCAAAAATTTGCTCCATATGTCGGTCGCTAGTCCTTGCATTTGCAAACGTAGCCGCGCATCGACCAGTGGCTTAGCTACCAAGAACATCGCTGCTGCTTTCAACATGATATCTCGGCAGAAGGTTAACAGCCTGATCGACCCCTCCACCTCTGACGAAGGTGCCGCCGTAGTTTGCCTGCGCCACTGACGCAGCACGAACACACAGAGGGATGGCAGAATAACCGAAATGGCACAAGCAACCGAGGCCGACATGTAGCTCGAGAGCAGATTCGTCTCCCCCTCCGACCCATCTCTGGTGGGCACAAGGTATGTCAGGATAGGCGCTACAACACCGAGCACTGCGATGTCAGCTTTGCGCAGCGCCGCCTCGACGGCGCGGATGGTAGTAGCGCCGCCGTGGGCCAAGTGGATGGCGAGCCATGCTAGCGCTGCAACTAGCTCCGGCGTGCAAACGAGCACCGCGTGATCACCCAGCAGCTCCGCTGCCATGGTGTGCGCTGTCAGCAACACCGCCACGAGGGAGGCCCTGTGGACAGCCTCGAACGCCGGGGCCACTTGGGATGGAAGCTTCGCCATCATCAGTGAAAGCTCACCCAGGGAGGAGCTGAGGAAGAGGAGGAACTGTGAGAACACCAGGTTGTCAGACTTAAAATACCCCGTGCAGAATAGTAACCAGCATGGCACTACTGCTATTTGAAACAGCCCGTCGTCCTTGTCACCTACTAAGCCGCCATTACCATCCTCTTCAGAAGCTGGAGTAACGTTGCTGGCATTGTTAACCTCATCACTAATGTTAGTGTCTTGGTGGCACTTCAGTTCCATGCTGCCCTTCATAGACACTATCACGAACAGAGCTCCGATGAAAACCAGCATGATGACGGGCAATATGAGCAGACTGACATACCTTGGATTTACCGCAAGTAAAATTACATAACCGATTATTATGAGAACAGATGCTTTGATATAAGCACCACCGGATCTGCGAATTTGGGTCCATGGTACTTGTAAAGCATCCACAACCACAAGGGAGGAGACAATCAACCACAGGAAGCTCAAATAGCAAACAAACGCCAAATAAATAGCCGCGGACGTGATCAGCTGGTTTCTAACATAGGCTTTCATCAAAGGTTCCAACAACCTCAAATTTTGGATAATGCTGATCCATGTCAAGTGCACAAGGTCGCGATGCATGAGTCTGAGTCGTAACATTGTTAGCTAGCTACAATTCAAGCAAACAAGGACCATGTGTCAGTAAAAAAAATTCACAACATATAAAGCTGTTCAAAATTAATGTTCAGAGCAACAAACAAGTTACTTTCCTTCCGTGAAACTTTGCAAATCCTTACTCGGCAATAAATAACTGATCCATATCAAGTGTACAAGGTCGTGACGCATGAGTCTAAGAATACAGGCAAATCTTACCTTGGCGCTTGGTTGATGAGTGATGACCTCTTCGGAACCAGTTATGTAGGTTTGGGGAATTTCCAGCGCTCTAGCTGCTCTTCGATGATGTCTTTCCTCTGATCACAAATACCCTCATTCACCTATACAGTCTTACAGGTTGCTAAATGGTCTTCAGATGTTGAAGAAGATTCAATCTCTTACAGGATGCACTTATTGGTTTTTCAGACTCAAGCACATCGATTCCATCTCTTTCAGTTTCTACTTTGTAGTGGTAGTGGCAAAGCTTTTCCCTAATGGTTATGGACCTGCTTTTCCAAGGTCGTATTATTGTATTGGTGGGAGGTTCTTATCATCGTTAGTTCTATGAAAATGACTCGATATCTATCCTCTGTTTCTAAGACAATACGTGTTGCAAGTTGCAACCAATGTTATTATAGAAACTTTTTCTAAGGCATCGTACTAATCTATTCAACAAGAAAACGAAAGGTGTGGTGGTTGACTGACTTTTCGGGGTGCGTTTGGGATTGCTCCACGACTCTACTCCATAAAGTCTACCGTAGAGCAACTCTAAAAAAAACTAGAGGAGCTTAACCTGTTTGGCTAAAAAAATATGAAGCAAAGCTGAAAAACATGAAATGGAGCAGTCCGAAACACCCTCTTTGATTCGTTATTATGTTCCCCGGTGATTAAACTAGAGCAAATTAGAGAAGAGTGTGCTTGTCTTATGAGTGTGTAGACTTCTGCCATGAATGATGCTATGATGAAATTTCAGTTAAAGTCGTGCATGTGGTTTTCAATCTGATTGGAACAATTTTGTCATTAGTAAATGTCCAAAGAATCACCCACCTGGCACGAAGTCTCTTCCTGGATGTGCGTTGCATTTTCTAATCTTGTGCAGCAGAAATTCCAGGCAGAATTCTAAACTGAACTTTTTTTTAACAAAATTCAAACTTTGGATTTTAAGCTTGGATATTATGATCAGGTCACAGTTTTCTAGCTCGATGTTGTCCGAAGACTAAGACACACACACTATCCTACTCGTCAAAAAATTCCAAAGTCCCACTACTCGAAAATTCCGTGGGTATGCACCATTGCAAGATTCCGCTCATGCTTTTATGATGGATTTCATCATCCCTCATGACGTAGGATTTTGGCTTTCCGACGCACCCGATCAGCTTCATCCCTATTGATGGGGAGGATGCCATGTCGTTGCCTAGTCTGGGTTAGAGCCTACGGCCTTTGTGACGGTGAGTACGCTCGGCTCTAGGTGAGGTTGAGTCTCAACTTCCCAGCGGGCCGAGGGTCTCGTGAGCTCGTCGAGGAACACACCACCCGGGGGCGTATCGCGAGTTGAGCCGATCCTAGCGAGGCTGTCAGCCTCCTCATTGTCCCTTCAAGGGATATGGCGTAGTTTGAGTCCGTCGAACTTTTCCCCAAGTTTTCTGACCTCAGCGCAGTAGGCTTCCATTTTGTGGTCGCAACACGCTGAGGCTTTCATTACTTGCCCGGCGACAAGTTCAGAGTCACCAGAGGCGACAAGTCTCCTAACCCCAAGGGTGACTGCGGTTCGCAGCCGATGGAGCAGGGCCTCGTACTCTGCTATGTTGTTGGTAGCACCCTCAAAATTTAAATGGAGCACATACCTCATTTGGCTCCCATTGGGGGAGACCAAAACAACTCCCGCTCCTTGCAGCATCAAAGAGCAGTCGAAGTACATGTTCCAGTACTCCAGATCAGCTGCAGCAGGGTCGACGTGTGCTTCTGTCCACTCAGCAACAAAAGTCCACCAGGGCCTAGGATTTTATGGTTGTGCGTGGCACATACGTGATGCCATATGCCATGAGCTCCAAAGCCCATTTGGCAATCCGTCCGTTCGCGTCCCAATTGTTGATGATCTCGCCAAGCGGAAAGGAGGTGACCACAGTAATCGAGTGCACGTCGAAGTAGTGAACCAGCTTCTTCTTTGCCAAGTACACTCCATAGAGTATCTTCTGGATGTGCGGGTAGCGAGTCTTGCTCTCGGCCAGTATTTGGCTGAGGAAATATACCGGTCGCTGAATGGTCTGAATGTGGCCCTCCTCTTTCCTCTCGACAACAATAGCCCGCTGACACCTGAGTGGTAGCTGCGACATATAGGAGTAAAGGCTCTTCTTTGTTGGCGGCCACCAAAACAGGGGGTTTAGTGAGGAAGTCCTTGATATCGTCGAAGGCTTTCTGAGCCTCCAGAGTCCATTGCAGTCTGGCGTCTTGCTCAAGAGTTTGTAGAGGAGGAGTCCTCTTTCGCCTAACCTGGAGATGAACTGGCTTAAGGAAGCCAAACATCCCATGAGTTTCTGGGCGTCTCTTAACGCTCGAGGGAACCCCATATCAAGGATGGCCTTGACCTTCATTGGATTGGTCTCATTTCCATGAGTCGATACAATATAGTCGAGCAGTTTGCCGGATGGTACCCCGAAGGTACACTTCTCTGGGTTGAGTTTAATCTTGAGCATTCGAAGGTTGTTGAAGGTTTCCAAAAGATCTTGAATAAGGTCCCCAGGTTTTGACGACTTTATGACGATGTCATCGACATAAGCTTCGGCATTTCAATCGATCAGTTCATGGAGGTAGTGCTTCATGCAGCGCTGGTAGGTAGCCCCTGCGTTCTTCAGCCCGAATGACATGGTGACGTAGCAATATGCTCCAATCAGGGTGATGAACAAAGTAGCTAGTCAGACTCTTTCATCCGGATCTAGTGATAGCCGAAGTAAGCATTGAGGAAGAAGAGCAACTCTGATCCTGCGGTGGAGTCGATGATCTGATCTATACGAGGCAAGGGATAAGGATCCTTGGGGCATGCCTTGTTAAGGCCCGTATGGTCGACACACATTCGCCATTTGTTGTTCTTTTTGGGCACCAGGACAGGATTTGCAAGCCAGTCTGGATGCAAGACCTCCTTGATGAAGCTCGCGTCGAGGAGTTTGGCTATCTCTTCTTCTATAGCTCCGTGTTGCTCATCGTCAAATTGTCTCAAGCGTTGCTTGACTGGCTTGGCATTGGCTCGGATTCTCAAGGAATGCTTGGCGATTTCTCTCGGGATTCCCAGCATGTCTGAGGGTTTCCAGGTGAAGATGTCCTGATTGTAAATCATAAATTTGACGAGTTCGTCTTGCTGGGCCTGGTTCAGGCTCCTCTGATGTTTGTCGTCTTGCTTGGATTAGTCTTCTCCAAGCGGACCTTCCTCGAGTCTTCTCCGGGTGTGAACGATGGGGCCACGGCCGGTCCCGAGGGTGTGAATTGTGCTGGTGATAGCCTTTTTTGGGAGGTGAAGGTTGGAGGTCGAGACGTGGCGGTGCCTACGTCGGAGCCCCCAAGTCCTGCCTTTGCATGAGGACATAGTCCAGCTCGCGTTGTGCCTGGGTCCAAGTTTCGGACCGCATTCTCGATAGCGAGTAGATCGCATTGATAGGCATTCTGATGGTCCCCAGAGATAGTGATGATACCGTTAGGACCCGGCATCTTCGTCTTTAGGTACGCATAGTGGGGTACGACCATGAACTTGACAAAACATGGTATGCCGAGCACGACATGGTAAGTGTCCTGGAAGTCCATGACCTCAAAGGAGAGTATCTCCTTTCGGTAGTTTGCCACATCACCAAATGTGACCCTTAGATCAATAATGCCGAGGGGCATCACCTGCCTTCCTGGTACTATTCCGGTGATCGGGCCCCTTGTAGGGCGCAGTTTGTCTGTGTCGATCCTTAGTTTTTCGAAGGTGTCCCAATATATCAGATTGGAATCACGTCCTCCATCCATGAAAATCTTAGTAGCACGGACAATCTCGAGAACTGCGCTGACAACCAGGGGAAACCTGCCGACATCGATCGAGTGTTCGGGTTGGTCGCTTTCGTCGAAAGTGATCGGGTGCTCTGAGCAAGGTAACCAGGTCGTCGCCGCGGGTGCCGCAGTATGAGCCTCCCGAGCAGCAGGTAGGTGTCCCAAATCCGACCGGGTCCTAGTATGGGCCCGGATGGTCATTATTTGTTTGTGGGCTTGTTTCGAGTGTCCCTTGCGCCGCCGATTGCCCCCTCGAGGAGCGCCTCGTGAGGGAGTCGCCATAGCAGCTGTCACGCGGTAAGTCTTACAATCTTTGGCGAGATGGGCCACTGGGTACCCGTGATTCTGACACGGGAGATTCATGGCCTAGCCAAGATTTACCCGATAATCCTGTTTTTGACTTCGCTTGACGCTTAGCCAGTTGGGCCCACGATTCTTCTTTGTTATCCGGGGTGCCCCGGTCCTGTTAGGGTTGATCGCGAGAGTCAAGAAAAGTTCCCAAGCATGTGCCATAGCAATGCTCTTGAGCCTGTCAAAGAATCTAGGCAAAATAGCATTTAGTGATGGCGATATTTCCGCATCGTCTGGGTGGTTTGATTCCCACCAGATTTTGCGTGCGGTGTCGAGGAGGTACTCCTGACAGAATTGAGAGAAAGTAGACTCGGCGTAGCGACTTACATAATGGACCAGTTGCAGCGGTCCTGCCTCGATCATGTCCATGAGCTTGGTGAGGTAGAGTTGATCGAGCGATGGTGGTCTCGAAGCCTGTGCGCGAATCTTGGGGTTGCTACATCAGTGCTCCCTCGATTGCATGGAGGTGGCAGCGCCATGGCCATCCTTCTCCGGCCGCCTCCTGATCATGCCCTTACTCGACCTGCAAAGAATAGCCATCCAAGACAAAAAAAACAAATCCGTACGCGAAAGGCCCCTACCTGGCGCGCCAACTGTCGGATTGTTTTGCTCCGGCAATAACTTGCAATGTGATCGCGTAGACGGAATCAGATGGTAACACACGAGACACAAGGATTTATACTGGTTCGGGGCGCAGTGGCATGCTAAACCCTACTCCAGTGGTGCGGCTGCTCTTGTATTCGTATGCTCAATTACAGGGGGCTATTGCTCCTAGCTACGTAGTAGATTGGAATGGTGGAAGATGGATCCCGAGCCCGAAGTCTCTACCCTCCTTTATATAGGCAGAGGGGGTAGGGTTACACTGAGGGCGATCGAGCTAACAGATTGGTTTCCAAGTTTGTTACACGATATGCGCAACAGAATGAACCTAGCTATCGTTCAGATACGCCTGTCTTGGTTTGCCTTGATCTCGTCGATCGCGTCAGCCCTTGCGGGCCTCTTCCTTGCATTGGTGGCTGCTAGGCCGATAGCCTGGTGGCAGTCATATATACGGGCGGTAGGTACCCTGGCCCATATATCTGACACATAGATTGTGTGCTTGTCTTTCATAGTCTAGCTTTGCTAGGTTAGATACGATAAGATTGGAATTTAGGTTGCATAACTCTTTTACATTAGAGATAACAATACTTAACAAAACCGTAGTGCACCTCTAGATAGAAATCTTGCATAGGTTTTGATAAGTAGATAATAGAGGCCAAGTTTAATTTTAAGTTGCCTAATTCACTTCTCTCTTAGACATTGCAGTACCTTCAAGTTTGTTTCAATCATAGGCATGTTTCGAGTCTGCTCAAGTAACCTCATCCCTATCTATTTGAGCTCGCGGTTGGGTACAAGTGCCCATTTAAATTCTTACATTCATGATATGCGAGTGCTTCTGGTGATGTGCTAAAAAAAAATATGGCAAGGCACTTTGGACTATTATGATTTTTTTTGAGGGGGTGGGGGTGGTCTAGTAGGGCTGAGCTGGACAATTGGGTCATATTTTTTTGTGGTCAAGCCTCCGCCTCTCCGTGTCCTCAAGAAGATGCCGTCGTCTCCGCGTTTGTAAGTCGTCTCCGCGTTCCCAACAACTTTTTCAAGGATGGTTCGAAGGCCTTGTCTTTCCCGTGTTACTCCACAATATAGCTTGGCAGCATAAATTCTACGCTCCTGTTATTAGCTGCAACCGCAACGGTGTACTGCTGGCTACTAGTATCTCTACCAGCTGGGGCTGCCTGCATCGTAATCATCCATAGTATTAGTTCCTGGTACATACCATGGTAAGTTCCATCCTTGAATATTCACAAAGTTAGTCTTTATTTCAAGGAGAGAGAGAGAGAGATGTAGTTTTGTGTTTTTCATATAGAGATAGCCAGCAAACAGAACATACATATTAACATATATAGGTATGGTATGAAACACCTATTACTGCACAATGGCTTATGGCTTCTGGACACAACAGATTTAACTTACGTCGTTACGTTAGAGATACTAGTGGGTGCGAACAGCAGCTGCAGCTCCGTCGTGGCCACTGGCCTCCGGCGGGGATCGTCGGCGCGAACAGCTAGCACCTGCAGCTCCGTCGTGGCCACTGGCCTGCTGATGGAGGGCGTCCAAGCTTGTTGTCGCTGAGATCCTTCTTCATGGTCACCGGCGGCTTGACAGGCGAAGAAGGCGTCCAGAACGGCTATGACGGGCGTCGGAGCTGCTTTGGACCATCGGGGATGGATTAACTGATTTGGACGATTTCCTCGTGTGTCCCATCCGCGTGCTACTAATTATTGTTTTCTTTTTCGATTCATCCATCGATCGAATGTTGATTTACAAGGAAAAGATAGGCTTTTCCCTTCTGTAGTGGCTGGCGGTAGTCGAGCGTGGCCTCGTATTAGTTGCTTTTTTGTTTATTTTGATTTGATTGAGACAAATTAAAAAGTCGCCAAGGTTGCCTTGTCAATGTCCCCATCCATGGTGGCATGCAGAATTCGTTCGAATGAATGAAAACCGCTTGGAATGTCAGCAAAAGCGGGCTTTAATGGTGGCATGATACAATATCTTCATATCGCTGTTAAAAGTGTTCTCTGTCCGGTATGTTTAGTGTTTTCCTTTCCTTTATGCTGGTCGTCTTGAGTTGCTTGAGGTAGTTGTTGAGAGGTTATGTATGTTTAGTTTGGTCGATGGCTGTAGTCGAGAGGTCGTTGACAACCAAAAGTGGCCAAAGTGTGCAATGGTCTCATGGATGCTCACTGCTTTCTTCATTGAATATTATATTAGGATGTTGACTGTAGTTGAGAGGTTATGTTTAGTTTGGTCATGGCTGTAGTTGAAAGATTGTTGACAACCGAAAGTGGCAAAAGTGTATAATGGATGCTGACTGCTTTCTTCATTGAATATTATATTAGGATGCTCTGAAGGATCGGGTGGGAGCTTTCACGGAGGGCATTCTGATCATGGCGTGCCCAGTGCTTGCGGCCGTTGCACTGAAGAAAGTGGACTTGAGGAGCCAGGGAGATGCTGCTGTCCGAGGTAGCGTCTCCCCGTTGGCGTCCGTCTGTTTGCTCCTGTGTTCACTGGCCTTCGTCGTCCTCGATATGGCAAGCGCGCTCAGAGCATGGTTACCACATCAGTTGATGTTCCGTGTCTCCAAGCTCCTAGTCCACCTTTGTGCGATTTTCCAGATGCTGCTCGCGTACATGATCTTGCTCCTCATCGCCATGAAGTTCGAAGCATCCATGGTTGTACTGGTCGTGTTCGGTCCATTCATCGTTTACTGCTGCTACCTGTCCGTGGTAAGGAGCGAGGAACAAAGCGAGAGGGCAGCCGTGGAATGCGACAAGAACCTCGAGCCGTCGCTGGAATTCTCCGCCGCTGTGACGTCTCTCCTCTTCCTCGGCCTGGAAGGCTTGGCGTTGGAGGGCCAGACGTCCGGCGTCGGCCGGGACCTCGACCCTCGCCTTGTTGCGCCCCTCTGCTTGACCTTCGTCTTCTGCGTGATGGCCAGCGCTGTCATGCTCTTGGCGGCGGTCCCTCCCATTGACTACAACGAAGCGGAACAGTGCAGCAACATGTGCGCGTTTCTGCACGCCTCGTGCGGCGCGCTAACTCTCTTCTTCACCGCGGTGGTGCTCACGATCGTCGTCCTACTCTACAGGGAGAATGGAGTCGCAGTGGCCGTTGTGCCATGTCTTGGTCTATTTCTGTTGTACGCCATATGTCTTTGCGTCCCGGGGGGCAAGGAGCCGGTGGACGACGACCAAGTTACACCGCCGGCATCGCTGGAGATGACCAAGGTGATCTTCACGGCTTTCCTAGCCATCTCGTTGCCAAGCTTCCGTGGCTCGCTCAACGGGTACACCCATGCCTTCATTATCTGCACTGCCATGTCTGTGCTCTTTGGCCTCTCGTGGAGGTTCTTAACCCACTTCAAGCAAAGAGCAGCAGTCTGGACTGCCAAGGTTGCTTGTGTGCTCACCTACGGGTGCTTGGGGGCGGCTGCATTCCCGTTTGTGTTTATGGCGATGCAAGCACTGGCTGATGCAGACGAGGAATGCCATATTCCCTGCAATCCGGGTCCTTCTGCACAGCTTCAGTTATTTATAGCGTGCTTCAACAAAAGAGCAAGAGAGACAACTTCATACGCACTTTCCAGTGTTAATTGTTAGTAGTTAGCTCGAGTGATTAGCTTGTGTTTATTTACCTGCAGATTTGTTGCAGTTCATTATGCTTATTTGCCTAGTTTGTGTTGGGTGCTCGCTCGCCAGTAACCAGTTGTCCACTATCATTGTCCATTGATTCTGTATGTTGAGAGATGTTCTCCATTATCTGTGTCACGTTTCATGCGCTGTGTTTGCTGTTGCTAATTAAGGGTGTGGGCAGTGGACGCCTATCTGTTTGTCGGTATGATCATGTAATCTTGTGTTTTGTCTCTTGAAGTCAGCAGCAGGTCAAAGCCGTTGGTTGGGAAGGTTCATGAGCCGGATTTTAGGCTTCTTACCATATAATTTTTATGCTCTTTAGTGTTTATTTAATTGCTATCTTCTCCTGCCGGCATTGCATTCAGGCTTTTCAGAAAAGAATACTTTCTTACCTGGAAAAATTTGAGCAAAGCATCCGGCTCGTAAGAGATGCAATGTTAATTTAGAAGAGGTTACACCTAACTTCAATAAAGAAGATTTTTGGTATGCTATAACTGGACAATCTGCATGTGAATATCCTAGGGCCAATGACATCATAATCGGTTGGCTATGACTCTGTTTCCTAGAGCCAGTGTAAGAACAATTAGAAACTAATAGGAAAAAAAAATGCTTTGTTACTTACTACCTCCGTCCACAAAAGAATGTAATTCTCGCTTTTTAAGAAGTCAAGCAGTTCGAACTTTGACTAAATTTATACAAAAAGGTACTAACATTAAAGATCCAAAATAAATACCATTAGATTCGTTATAGGATATATTTTTATAGTAAATGCTAATAGTATTTACTGTAAACTTGGTCAAACTTAAACTACATTGACCGGCACGGATCCCATAATTACATTCTTTTGTAGATGGATGTAGTAGCCAATAACAAAGGGGAAAAAAGAGGAATGACAATGCTAGCGCCTGCACGTCCGAACGAACGCGCGCGCCTACACTCCGTTTCGCACGCCACGTGGGGCCCACAACCGTCGTAGCCCCCTGCATCCTGACCCCATACGGAGACCGCTTGCGCCCCCTCTACTTCCCCGCCCGAATGCCTACTGTGGCAAGTGGGTCCCAGCAGCAACACCCAATCTATTTTTGAAAAATTCAGATAAAACATTTGCAACATACGTTTGGACAAATGAGATACTTGAAACATGCGTCTGAAACACTTGTAAAAACACCTGAAAACACTTAAAAAGCCATTGAAAAAATATATGCAACACCCAGATAAAATACTTGCAACATATGTGTGAAACATACGCAACATCTAGATAAACACACTTGCAGCATACAGTTGAAAATAGACGAAACATTTGAAACAGACGCTTGCAACATACGTGTACAACCATTGCAACATATGAAACTTCCCGATCTACTTTTGCAACATCTATGTGAAACATATGCAACATAGCTCTAACATTTGAAATACTCGAAAAATATGCTTACAACATTCGCTTCCAAGCACAACATCTACTTGCCGCTTAGATGAATGGAGGCTCAGTGTAGGGCCGACCATGCATACCAGCAGCATGCCAGAGGTGGCACCAGCCGCAGCGATGTGCCGACAGATATCCACCCCGACGAACGCGTGCAAGAGATGGAGGGAGGTGAAGCGAACGCGAAGGTAGCGTGGCTGGCTAGGTGGAGGGCCACCAAGGACAGCTCACCACGGTTTGTGTCCTGTGGCCGCGACGAGCAGGAAAAAGGGGGTGACGGTGGTGAGATTTGCTTGGCGAGCATGCACAGGGGGAACTACGAGCCTGAGGCGATGTTGGTGGAGCCAGGAGTGTGGCATGAGAGGGCCAGAAGGAAAGAAATAATGGCGACTGGAGAGCTCCAAGCTCAGGCGGCCCTGTACAAGCGCACAAGCAGCAACCAGAGAGGGAGAGAGAGAGAGCAGCGCGACGAGAGAAGAGGGGCTAGCGCTGCATCTAGATCTAGTCATGCAGTTTCTCGTTCTCCCCTGTTTATCTGTGAGGTCCACTAGAATAGGAGCGTGAGAGAGAAGGGAGCAGGCATACTGGGCTTCACAGGCCTAGGAAGCCACGTCTGGAGTGACGGACGCCCTGAGGAGAGCATTACTGAAACAGTAAAGAAAAGGTACGACACAACGTTGCAAGAAAAAAACTGTTTTTTACGTAGCAGGTAAGGGAGGGGAAAAAAAGAAAGAAAAGGGTAAGACACAGTGTCGCAGGGCTGGCTACAGAACCGATGGACAGTGCGTTGTTACAGTAAGAGACGACGTGGCCTTGTGAGAGAGCTGTAAATGGTGTACAGAAACATAGATAAAGATAATGGTAGGTGGTAGATGATGAGCAAGATTGTTATATGCTATGGTCAAGAAAATTCATGTTTCACCTGTTATATGCGTGATCGCTCTGGTGGCAAGGTGTTTTATAGAGTTTGTGCAATAGAATGCACATCCCTTTGTCACTAGAATTGCTAATGGACTTGATTTGTTGGACAATGCTTTAATTCATTACGCCCCGAGCTTAGCCTACAACAATGATGTGCGGGTATAGGGTAGCCTACGCCAAGTGAAAAAGAGTTTCTTTCCACGATGTGCGCCATGTGCTAAGTGTTGGGTGCTATTCACGGTAAAGAACGATTTACCCTACTGCTAACTGGAGACAACCTACGTCTCCTTATATATTCCAAGGGTTTATACAAACACTATTAGAGAACTGATCTTTCGTCGATGTTTAAAATGGGCATTAGTCCCGACGAAATTTGTATCCGGGACAAAAAAACAACTTTAGTCCAGGTTGGTAACACCAACCGGGACTAAAAGTCCCCCGCCAAACGGCTCTGGCGCCAGGCCATGTCAGGGGAGACTTTTAGTCCCGGGTGGTGTTACAAACCGGGACTAAAGGCTAACCTTTAGTCCCAGTTGGTGTTACCACCCGGGACTAAATGTTTTGTCCCGGGCCGTGGCACAAACTGGAACTAAAGGTTGACCTTTAGTCCCGGGGTGTTATAGGAATCGGGACTAAAAGTGCCTCCCACCTATTTCAACTCTTTTTCCTCCCCAGCCCGAGCCCGAGAGCTCACTTCTCTACTTCTTCTTTGTTGTGTTCTTGCTTGTTCTTGCTTTCATCTCCGGCCATTGATCCATCTCAAGGCTTTTACTCCGTTGGCAACTTCTTTAAAGGTAATTAGCTTTATCCTTTCATGTTTTAGTAAGAGCACTTATCATTTCTGGGTGTATATATATGTGGTTTTTTATTTTATGATTTCTAGGCCAATTTAAGATCTAATCTCTTGATAGTTTGAATATTTTGACGAAGGAAGCTAAAATTAGTGAATGAAAACTAGTATACACCTTTCATTGCTAGTATGTCTACCACATTTCATGGTTTAGTTAGAGAAATAGAGAATTTAGGGTATTTTATTAACTTCTTTCAATTTGCTTATGAAAATTATAAATTTGTAATACTTCAATTTACAAAATTGTGTGGCCGGGTCAATTAGTTCATTAAAATTAGTATATATACCTTTCATTCTTAGTATGCCTACCACATTTCATGGTTTATAAATATATAGAATTTTAGTTTTTTTTAAGTTTTATTTTTCTAGAAAAAGATGAATTTACAGTAGTTTACAAAAATGAGTATATATTTAGAGAGTAGATGGCAACTGTTTCCGGGTCCTTGGCCTCTCATCGGGCTCCAAAGCGACATAGGCTAGACCTCCCTCTCATTGGGTGCGGCGAGTGTGGAAAGATTGTGCAGGAGTACTGAGTGAAGAAGGAGTGTCCCAACAAGGGGCGTACCTTCTTCAAGTGTCCGGATCGCAATGTGAGTTATTTTGTCGCATATATTTGATGGCTATGGTTAGTTTGCACCAATTTTTTTTAATTAAAGTTCTATCTTTTTTTTGTTCTCATTTCAGTGGGATGACACTGGATGTGAAGGCTGGTATTGGGAGGAAGAGTATGAGGAACACGTGCAAATATCTCTTGCAAAGGTGGCAGCGGCGGCAGATGAGGCAGTGAGCGAGTTGAAGCCTGTCGATGTTGGACACATCACAAATGATATGTCTGTTTTAGTTGGGATTGGTCGTGAAGTCGTTGTGCTGCTGAAGTGCATTTTAGTGTTACTTTTTTTAGTGCTAGTTGGGACTCTCTACATTCTAATGAGGCTTCCTTAAATTAATCGGTTAAGTAGTGGTGTCATGCGAGTTGTACTTGTGTAGTTAACTAAATAAGTTCAAGATTTTCATATATATATATGGTATGTCTTGTAATGCAGATGAAACGACATTGGATGTACAACGCCGATCGCCACTCCTAAGAGTTCATTGATGGCGTGCATTATTTTCTTAGTGTGGCCGAGGCAAACAAGCGGGACTGTTTCATGCGTTGTCCATGTGCTGAATGTAAGAATTCGAGGGAATATGGTAGCTCAAGGATTATTCACTCACACCTGTATAGGTCGGGTTTCATGCCAAACTATATTTATTGGACCAAGCACAGAGAAAGCGGTGTTATAATGGAAGAAGACGAAGAAGAAGAACAATTGGACCCTGACGACATTCTTGCTCAATACTGTGACTTCCCTGATACTGCAATGGGGGAAGCTGAAGAAGAGGCAGGTGCAGAACATGCACTCGCTGAAGATGATGATGCTCTTGGTGATGTTATTCGTGATGCACAAAGAGATTGCGAAAGTGACAAGGAGAAGGCTAAGTTTGACCGTATGCTAGAAGATCACAAGAAATTACTGTACCCGTCCACCAAAGATGGGCAGAAAAAGTTGGGTACAACACTGGAGTTGCTACAGTGGAAGGCACGGAATGGTATATCTGACAAGGCATTTGGGCAATTACTGAAGATAAATAAAAAGATGCTTCCAAGGGCAAATGAATTGCCTGCCACTACGTACAAAGCAAAACAGGTCGTCTGCCCTTTGGGATTAGAATTCTAGAAGATACATGCATGTCCTAATGACTGCATCCTATACCGTGGCAAGGACTACGAGAATTTAGATGGATGCCCCGTATGTAAAGCGTCGCGGTATAAGATCAGACAAGATGACCCTGGCGATGTTGAGGGCGAAGAACGTCCCAGGAAGAAAATCCTTGCCAAGATTATGTGGTATGCTCCTATAATACCACGCCTCAAACGTCTGTTCAGAAACAGGGACCATGCAAAGTTGTTGCGATGGCACAAAGAAGACCGTAAGGTAGACAACATGTTGAGACACCCTGCTGATGGGTCCCAGTGGAGAGCAATAGACAGAGAATTCCCGAACTTTGCAAAAGACGCAAGAAACCTAAGGTTCGCTTTAAGTACGGATGGTATGAATCCTTTTGGGGACCAGAGCACTAGTCATAGCACTTGGCTTGTTACTCTATGTATCTACAACCTTCCTCCATGGTTATGCATGAAGCAGAAGTTCATTATGATGCCGGTGCTCATCCTAGGCCTGAGGCAACCTGGCAACGACATCGATGTCTACCTTTGGCCATTAGTTGAGGAACTCCTACTTCTATGGAGCAAACCAGGTGTGCGTGTGTGGGATGAGTACAAACAGGAACACTTCGACCTGCGAGCATTGTTGTTCGTAACAATTAATGATTGACCTGCTCTAAGTAATCTTTCAGGACAGACAAACAAGGGATATAATGGATGCACACACTGTTTTGGTGATCTTGAGGGTGTCTATTTGAAAAAATGTCGAAAGGTCGTGTACCTTGGCTATCGCCGAGTTCTTCCTAGGAATCACCAGGTAAGAAAGAAAGGCAAGCATTTTAAAGGTCAGGCAGAACACCGATCCAAGCCTGACAACCGAACTAGGGAGGATGTATTTGAGATGGTCAAGGATGTGAAAGTCGTCTTTGGAAAGGGACAGGGCAGTGAACCTGTTCCAAAAGACGCTTCGGGCCACGCACCAATGTGGAAGAAGAAGTCAATATTTTGGGAGCTACCCTATTGGAAAGACCTAGAGGTATGCAACTCAATCGATGTGATGCACCTAACAAAGAATCTTTGTGTGAACCTCCTAGGATTCATGGGTGTGTATGGGAAGCCTAAGGATTCACTTGAGGCACGACAGGACTTGCAGCGCATGAAAGAACGAGACAACCTACATTCAGAGAAGACAGATGATGGACGCCATTATTTAAGACCTACTAGCTACACTCTTAGCAATGAGGAGAAAGAAACCACGTTTGAATGCCTAAGCAGCATTAAGGTCCCATCTGGATTCTTCTCCAATATAAAGGGTATAATAAATGTGCCAGAGAAAAAATTCATAAACTTAAAGTCGCATGACTGCCACGTGATTATGACGCAACTGCTTCCGGTTGCCTTAAGAGGAATTGTACCTCCACATGTACGTTTGGCCACCGTGAAGCTATGCACATTCCTTAATGCAATTTCTCAAAAGGCAATCAATCCTTTTGATATAGCTACTCTACAGAATGATGTGGTTCAATGTCTTGTCAGCTTTGAGTTGGTGTTCCCTCCATCCTTCTTTGATATCATGACACACCTCCTAGTTCACCTGGTCAAGGAGATTAATATTCTCGGTCCTGTGTTCCTACACAACATGTTCCCCTTTGAGAGGTTCATGGGAGTCCTGAAGAAATATGTTCACCAGTGTGCTCGGCTAGAAGGAAGCATCGCCAAGGGATATGGGACAGAGGAGGTCATTGAGTTCTGTGTTGACTTCATTCCTGACCTTGACCCGATTGGTGTTCCTGAATCACGGCACGAGGGGAGACTTGGTGGAAAGGGAACACTAGGGAAGAAAACATATATCGGCACGGGGGACGATTCTTTCAATAAAGCGCACTACATAGTTCTTTCTTCTTCCTCCGTGGTGGAGCCGTATATCGAGGTACACAAGGAATTCCTATGATCCCAGAATCCAAGGAAGAATGAGGCTTGAATTACGCGTCAGCACATGGAAACATTCGGCGGTTGGTTGCAAAAAGAATGCCAGCGTGACCAAAATATTGATGAACAATTGTATTTGTTGGCTAGGCAACCATCATGGCACATCCTCACGTACAAAGGGTACGAGATAAATGGAAATATATTTTACACCGTAGCCCAAGATAAAAGGAGCACCAACCAAAACAGTGGTGTCAGCTTAGATGCCACAGACCCTAATGGGAATAAGCATACATATTATGGCCGCATAGAGGAGATATGGGAACTAGACTATGCCACAGACCGTAATTTTAAAGTCCCTTTGTTCCGGTGCCAGTGGGTAAAGGGGACTGGAGGCGGGGTAAAAGTCGACAAGGAGTATGGAATGACAACAGTGGACCTCAACAATACTGGGTACAAAGATGATCCATTCGTCCTTGCTGCTGAGGTGAATCAGGTGTTCTACGTGAAAGACATGTCTACAAAACCCAAGAGAGGGAAAAACGACGACAAATCAACCAACGAGCCAAAGCGCCACATAGTTCTTACAGGAAAAAGAAACATCGTGGGAATTGAGGACAAGTCAGACATGTCAGAAGATTATGAAAAGGTTGAACGAATCCCACCCTTCAGTGTGACCAAAGACCCAAGCATCCTACTCAATGCTGAGGACACTCCATGGTTACGGCATGATCATAACCAAGGGGCATACGTCAAGAAGAAGTTCACCACTGTGCCCGCTTGATATAACTAGTGATATATTAGACATTTTATGTAATATAATTGTAACTTCAGATGTTTCTATTATGTTCTTGTTTTTATCATACCTCTGTGAAGCATGTCTAGTCCTCAAATGAAAAAATGACCTATATAACAAATGTAAATCTTGATGAGTTGATCAAACTTGGTATTCATGACTTTTCTAGTTGAGACCATCTAAGGTTTCGAAAACTGGTTTGGAGCTGTCAAAATTTAAAAATCCAAAATTTGAATCATTCAAACTTTCTCGAATGAAAAGTTGACCAAAACAACAAATGTAGATCTTGATGAGTTTAACAAACTTGGTATTCATGACTTTTCTATTTGAAACAATTTAGAGTTTCAAAAACTAGTGTGAAGGTGTCATTTTTTGAAAATTCAAAATTTGACTTGGTCAAACTTTGTCAAATGAGACACTAAATGACCTTAGATGAAAAACTTTTGAATACAAAGGTGCTAGAGCTCATCAAGATGTACAATTATCTACATAATATTTGTTGTTTTCATATTTTGTAAGTTAAATTAAATTTCTATTTGATGGCGGATTTCTTTGTCGCGTATTTGGACAAATGACCGATGGATCACCAAAAGATTTACGTTAAAATGATGTGAAAACAAATTTCCTGTCGAAAACCAATAGTTTTAGTGAAATTAATTGAACACTATATTTTTGTATTAATGAAATATTGATTATTAGTTACATTACGTTCAATATTTACAAAGAAAAAACAAAATAATTTAGGTTACAAATTTTCCATGTGTACGATAAAGCAAAAAGAAAAGCCATATTTTTTCAAAAAAACATTATCACAAATATTCAATTTACTGTGAATGTAACAGGACTCAGCATTTTTATAAAAGGAAAACAAAAAAGATTCAACCAAAAAAAGGTGGGGCAAACACGCGGGAAGTGAAACTGCAGCCTACCATTTAGTCCCAGTTTGTGGCTAGCACCGGGACTAAAGGTGGTCTGCATTTTCACGGCCCGCCAAAAACATGATGTGATCGGGCCACCTTTAGTCCCGGGTGGCTCGACGGCCCGGGACCAAAGGACCTTTAGTCCTGGTGCTCAATACCAACTAGGACTAATTCCTGGTGCTCAATACCAACTGGGACTAATAACCTTTAGTCCCGGTTGGTATTGAGCACCGGGACTAAAGGTCCTTTAGTCCCGGGCCGTAGAGCCACCCAGGACTAAAGGTGCCACCGGCATATAACTGCTGCCCTTTTCCCTTCTTCCTCCTCTGATCTCTCTCACTCCACGCCCTCGAGCACGCCGCGGCCGCCATCTCTGTGCCACCCCGATCGACGCCGTCAGTGACCCCGCGCGTGCCGTCACCCCGCTGGCCTGTGGTCGGCTCCCTGTGCCCCAACGCCACCGGCCTCCTCTGCCATCGAGCCTGCATTTGCCGGTGGCCCGGCCACCATCTCTGCCGCGCTCCAGGAAGCCGCTGTGCATCTCTACTGCTACTGCTCTCCCACGCTGCAACGACCCCTCGCTCCGAGCATCGCAGAAGGGTAAGGAAACTGTCGGTATACTCTCATGCCCTATCTCCTCTCTGTTTTGTCCGCGCGTCGCTCTGATGTTTTGCCGACCACGGCCTCGGTCACCGGTGGTGGCCGGGCTGCGGGAGGGTGCCGAGGTGGCCTCGGCTCCGACAGAGAAAGGGCAATGCAGAGAGGAAACATGGGAGAGCAGGGCGGCGGTCTCAACTCCTGCCAGGGCTATCGCGTGGAAGACGCGTTGCTATGTGTGTGTGTTTGGCTTGGGCTGATGGGCCTGCTGCTGTTGCTGTGCTGCCTGGGCTGCGCCAGGTTGGGCCGAGACAAAGGAGAGCGTACACCGCTTTCCATTTTTCTTATTTGTAAAGGAACAATGTATAGTGCATGGGCATACATGTATATATGTATTATTACGTATTACGAATTAAAGAATGCGATACTAGCACCATGTGTCTTCTCTAAATATTTATATATTGTTTTAACAACTTAATTAATTCTTATAAAGATCCAGATGAGAGGGAAGTATGACGTATCATCTAGTTCAAGAACCTCGATACAAGTGTAATGATATAGTTTTATATATCTACGAAAAAATAACTATGCATCTAATATGATATGTTTCCTAGATATTTATATACTACCTTTTAACTATGTTGGAAATCCTTAGGGTTCATGCTTTCTGATCGGGAATCCTTAGGGTTTAGGAGGATTTAGTTCTAACGTCCTACACATATATTTGCAGAAATGGTCGACCCGAGAGATGACAACATGGACAATGCCATGATGGACATAATCAACGATGGCAATGAAGTACAATATGACGGAGCTGATGAGAACCCTGACGGCTTCGTTGACGGTAGTTAGTACCTTAACCCTGACTTGTATGAAGAGGAAGAAAATATCGTGCAAGACAATGCTGGTGAGGTATATATACAATCTCTTATGTATATATACATGGAATTCAAAATGATTTCCTTTATTGTATAAGTAGATTTATTTAAATATTTGAGTTTGTACATATGTAGCCCTCTGGCTCGACGACAACCATGGGGAAGAGCAGAATTGTACGAGGCCCGAAGAAGCCGTTGGAGGGTCGGTTCCTTATCTCTGATTTCGAGGAGAATATAGGCAAGCCACTTGGACCACATGCAAGGAAGTTTGTGGCCCACTTAGGGTACCTTGTAAGCGACAGGATCCCGATCAATGCTCATGAAGGAAGGAAAAGAAAGGGGCTCTGTTGACGGTTCTTAAGTATCAATTTTAATTATCCAATAAATAAGGAAAAGGACCTATATGCAAGCAACACCTAGAATTAGGGTTTGATCTGACAGAATTCCATGAGTTTTGTTGTTTATCTGTTTCTGCAGGGGGTTATCAGGAAATACAAAGGAAAGGCCCACACATCGGAATTACATAGAGATATTAACGTGTTCACCGATTTTCTATCATCTAGAAGACTCCAGAAGCCACGGGATCGAATGGGAGGCCGAACGGGCCCGGGACGAGGGCGCCCGCCCTGGACCCTGGGGCGCCCGCCCTAGGTCTGCAACCAATCAGGACGAGTCTTGCGGATTATGCCCCACCGACCTAAAGGATCAAGGAAAACCGTGCGATTAATGTCGGTTTGATCCGACGGCCCAGGTTCACTTGAAGGGACTATATAAGCAGGACCCCTGGCCCCTGGAGAGGAGAATCCAAGTCCATTATTTTCATATTTTCCAGAGAGGATTCAGAGAGAGAGGTTCCCTTAGGGTTCCCACCTCATTAGGGCTTAGCATCCAATGTGAGATTAGACTTAGTTCTTCTAGATTGAGAGAGATAGAGTGGAGGTATAGATCGAAGGAAGCCCGGCCTGTCGGTGACTACTTCGAGGTTGTACCTGCAGGATCAAGTTCTCCTAACCCGAGGCTTGCTCCTAGGATTCTTCAGTATTTCGACTTCTAAATTCTAGTAAGTTCTTTGTTTTATTGTTCTTTGGTTTATGAGTTTACTTTAATCTCTTCGCGTAGAGTTTAGAGTAATCATCTCTAGCGTAAACGAGGTGTTTGGGCTAGGATACTCATAGATATCCCCTGTCTAGCCGGACCGTGGTAGTAGCGAGGAACGTGACATTTCCGTAGCTACCTTTGTATTCCATATCCCGTTAGCAGGATCGATAGGGTTTATAGGTGCGGGTCGAACATCCTTTGAGGTGTCTAGATTCCGTGAGCCTCCCCAATAGAGTAGTAGATCATCCTTACCAAGGTTAGAATGAGAGTGCAGTTGCAGTCTTCTCTATACATCGCTCACATCAAATCACAGTGGTTGTAGCCTAAAGGTTAGTAGTAATAGATTTGGTTAGTCAGATGCACGCTTTCTCCTAGTGGTAAAAAATAAATACGATACTCTGGATAACATCCCTGGTGAAGTGCTCACCGATATCCGTGCGCTTGCGGATCATTTCCTAATTGCGTTACCAAATATCAACAAGCATTTCTAGCACCGTTGCCGGGGAGAAAGACGGTTTGCTGAGTTAACCTTGAATCTTACTACTAGCTTGTACCTATACTTTTATCTTTCTTTATCTTTTTATTCCTTATCTTTTCTTTATTCTTACCTTATGGAGAACCAAGATTCTAAATCAATCTATCAATTTGCAACACCTTCGGAAACTGACCTTTTACCATGGGAGTCATCACAGCCTATCCAAACATCCCAGTATAGGTTAAGTTCAAGGTTAATTGCCATGATTGAGAACCTATCCTTTTCGGGAAAGGAAGACGAAAATCCTTACCTTCATATTAGAGATTTTGAGCAAACATGCGATTGTCTTCGCATTGAAGGCATTTCTGATAAGACTTTACGTTGGAAGCTTTTTCCTTTTTCCTTAAGAGGAGAAGCTAGACGATGGTATAGTCAGAAGGTAAGTCAACAACGAGGTGAATGGGGAGTCTTACGAGCCAACTTCTATTTAGATTTTTATTCCCTCGATCGTATCGCCGACCTTAGACTCGAAGTTCTATCTTTTAAACAAAAAGAAAAATGAAACTTTGGGAAAATCCTGGAAACGTTTTTCTGATCTTTTAGAATCTGGTCTAAAACTCAATATTGAAGACCCTATTCTCCTTTTTCATTTCTTTCGAGGTCTTCAGAAAGATCATAAACAAATGCTACATACAATGTCTAGAGGTTCTTTCTTTCGTATCCCTACTGATGAAGCTAGAGCGATCCTAGATAGAATCCTAGAAGCTGAGATGGATAATACCCTCCATGATGAAACCTACGAAGCCGAAGTAGACACTCTGCCGAATTCTTCACCTACTTCAGCTATCCCAAGTTTTGAGCCACAAAAGGAAGAAATTCCACCACCTGATTTCATGCTGGATATAGAATCCGATCTTTTTGCCGATTTTGGAAACATTTCAAACTACCATTCTATAGACAAACCCCAAAGCGGCCATTATAGCATTTGTTTACCAAGTGAATATCAATTGAGAGAGCTTATCTCAGTCATGAGTAGCGAATGGTTGGAGGAGTCAGAGCTTTCCTCTGAAGTGATCCGTTTGGATACACCTCCTATCACTATACGCTGTGCTTATGATTCTGATCAATTTGATGCTCTCTATAATCCTGTTGTGGGGATCAATATCATGTCTGAAGCTTTTGCACTTAAATTATTTGGAAAATTAAGTTTAACCCCCACAACAAAGTTCATGAAGGAATCTTCGGGACGATTGGTCCCCAGTCTTGGAATTGTGAATGTCCTACCCTTTAAGGTAGAAGGCTCCATGATTCATTTGAACTTTTATATCTTTGATACATGGGACTTCGACCTGTTGATAGGACAACCATTTAGAAGACTCCTTTATGAAGGTCAAACTAGAAAGCTACACATTTCTTTTGGAAAGGATTTTAAATTCCCTATGACAATTTCTCACTCCTTGAATAATAAGATCGAGTCATCTCTTTTGCCTGATCCTATGGAAGAGGTAAAAGCTGCGTCTCTAGAGCTTTTAAATGAATCAGACTTAGAAGAAGAAGCCCCTTTCTTCATAGAAGAGGAAGCTGAACCTTCTGAACCTGAACCTTTAGATGAGTTTGCAGAAACACCCAGACCTCCTATAGAGCTTAAAACTTTACCACCCGGTCTTATCTATGCTTTCCTAAACAATAATCCAGAGTTTCCTGTGATCATTAGTAATAAACTCACTCAGGAACAAACTCTGCGATTAATGACCGTTTTAGAAAAACATCACTCAGTCTTTGGCTACTCACTCCAAGATCTTACAGGAATCAGTCCTATGATTTGCACCCATCGCATTCCAACAGATCCTTCTGTTTCACCTTCTCGGGAACCCCAACGTAGACTCAACAACGCGATGAGAGAAGTAGTTAAAAAGGAAGTTATAAAGTTGCAGCATGCAGGGATTATATATCCTGTGCCGCATAGTGAGTGGGTGAGCCCTGTTCAAGTTGTGCCTAAAAAGGGAGGCATGACTGTTGTTACAAATGAGAAGAACGAGCTAATTCCGCAACGCACCGTCACAGGGTGGCGGATGTGCATTGACTATAGAAAACTGAATAAAGCCACGAAAAAGGATCACTTTCCTTTACCTTTTATAGATGAGATGTTAGAGCGGTTAGCGAACCATTCGTTCTTATGTTTCTTAGATGGATATTCAGGGTACCACCAGATCCCGATCCATCCTGATGATCAAAGCAAAACCACTTTTACCTGTCCATACGGAACTTATGCTTATCGTAGAATGTCTTTTGGGCTATGTAATGCACCAGCTTCTTTTCAAAGATGCATGATGTCTATATTTTCTGATATGATTGAAGAGATTATGGAAGTTTTCATGGATGATATTTCTGTTTATGGAAAAACTTTTGATAATTGTCTTGAAAACTTAGACAAGGTTTTGCAAAGATGCAAAGAAAAGCACTTAGTCCATAACTAGGAAAAATGTCATTTTATGGTTAGGGAAGGAATAATGCTAGGACACCTAGTGTCTGAAAGAGGTATTGAGGTAGATAAAGCTAAAATTGAAGTAATAGAACAACTACCTCCACCTGTGAATATAAAAGGAATTCAAAGCTTTCTTGGCCATGCTGGTTTTTATCACAGATTCATAAAAGATTTTTCATTTATTGCTAGACCACTCACTCTTTTGCTAGCCAAGGATGCTCCTTTCGAATTTGATGATGCATGTTTAAAAGCTTTTGAATTATTAAAGAATGCACTCATCTCTGCACCAATCATTCAACCCCCTGATTGGTCGTTGCCTTTTGAAATTATGTGTGATGCTAGTGATTATGCTGTGGGGGTAGTTTTGGGGCAAACAAAAGACAAGAAGCATCATGCAATTGCTTACGCCAGTAAAACTTTGACAGGAGCTCAACTTAATTATGCAACCACTGAAAAAGAGCTTCTGGCTGTTGTCTTTGCCATTGATAAATTTAGATCTTACTTAGTAGGAGCTAAAATAATTGTTTACACTGATCATGCTGCACTAAAATATTTGCTCACTAAAAAAGATGCTAAACCTCGCCTAATTAGATGGATCTTGTTACTCCAAGAATTTGACTTAGAAATAAAAGATAAAAAGGGAGTAGAACATTCTATTGCTGATCACTTGTCTAGAATGCACTTTAAGGGAAACACCCATTAATGATTCACTCCGGGACGACATGCTCTATGGAATCAACAGGTCTGACCCCTGGTATGCAGATATTGTTAATTTTATGGTTTCAGGGTATGTACCACCAGGAGCGAACAAGAAGAAGCTTATTCAAGAAAGTCGTTCACACATATGGGATGAGCCATACCTCTTCCGAGTATGCGCTGATGGCTTACTCAGAAGGTGTGTGACCACTGAGGAAGGGTGGAAGATCATCGACAGATGCCATTCATCACCATACGGAGGTCATTATGGAGCATTCCGTACACATTCAAAGATCTAGCAATGTGGATTCTATTGGCCTACATTGTATGAAGACACAAGGCAATATATCAGAAGATGTGGGCCATGTCAAAGGCACGGAAACATAAATACAAGAGATGCTATGCCACTCACCAACAACCTTCAGATTGAGCTCTTTGATGTTTGGGGAATAGACTACATGGGTCCATTTCCTCCATCAAAGAAGTGTGAATTCATCTTGGTGGCAGTTGACTACGTCTCCAAGTGGGTAGAAGCACTACCTTGCAAGCGTGCCGACAATATTAATTCAAAGAGGATGTTTGAAGAGATTATATTTCCAAGATTTGGAGTCCCTAGGGTGGTGATAAGTGATGGGGGATCACACTTCATCGACAAACGCTTTGAGCATTATCTAGCAAAACATGGAATCCGTCACAACGTTGCTACCCCATATCATCCTCAGACAAGTGGCCAAGCAGAGACTTCCAACAAGCAAATCAAGAACATTCTTCAGAAAATAGTAAATGAGATGGGAACAGCATGGAAGGAAAAGTTACTCGATGCACTCTGGGCATACCGGACAGCATACGAGACCCCAATTGGAATGACCACATACCAATTGGTGTACGGGAAGACTTGCCACTTGCCTGTTGAACTAGAGTTCAAAGCACACTGGGCCATAAGAAGATGGAATATGGACCTAGATGTTGCTGGAGATCATAGAAGAATGCAACTATCAGAATTGGAAGAATGGCGAGAGAAAGCATATCACAATTCGAAGATCTACAAAGAAAGAGTCAAAAGATGGCATGACAAGAGGATCAAGAAGAAGGAGTTCTCACCCGGAGATAAGGTATTACTTTTTAATTCCAGGGTGAAGCTTTTCGGGCATGGAAAACTCCGGAGTAAATGGGAAGGACCATACAAGGTAGTCAATTCATCATCCCACGGAGCTATTACACTTCAAAACGACGAAGGTATGTTATTCAAGGTAAATGGTCAACGTCTTAAATTATTTTTAGAACCCAATAAAGAATTAGAAGAAATGGACGTGATCCATTTTTACCTTCCGATGGAGAATTAAAGCCTGACCTTTTTAATCTGACATTTTTGGGCCACGTATATATTTTTCGAGATAAAAATACTTCTAGAAACACGCTCGAGCAAGCGGGCCCGCAGAGGAGGCAGGCCTAGGGCGGGCGCTCTGAGGATGAGGGCGGGCACCCTGCCCTGGTGTCCCCTTGGCCCCGGCCTCTTCTGACGTGCTTTCCTCATCTACGGTTATCCAGAAAATTCCGCGAATGGGTTGTTACGCACGCCCGGCAGCGGGATGGATCTATGGAAACCCTAGAGGCACTTTTTGACCCCTATATAAACTGACCCCTGACATCAGCTTTCAACACCAATTCATTCAATCCTTCTCTCCTCCTCAATTAGAGCTTGTCTAGTTCCTTGCTTCTCCAATGGCTGACAAGACCCACCGCAACTGGGAGATCGTCCATTACGACCTCAACCGCAAGCCCAAGGATGACCCCGACGCCTACGTCCCGGCCAACACAGAGCGACAGCTAGCAGCCCCACCATCAAACCAGCGCAGCTCAATCTCATCCTACTACGCCCAACCAGTTCTTACTGCACCACCGCAGCCCTTTCTTCTCAAGGGACCGTCGTCCAAGCAAGAAGCCATCGTCAAGGTACCAGCCGGCACGAAAATCCTGCCACCTAAACCCACTGAGCGGGTTGTAGGCGTCAAGACCAACCGGAGCGGCGAGATCAGCAGCGTCCACTACACTACGGAGAAGGAGAGGCCCCGCTTCGAAGGAGTTAGGACAGCAAAAGTTTGCTTCATCCCACCAAAGGAAGCTCCTAAGCACTCTCTCAATTCGTTTGAGACACCACCGAAGCGCCGCAGGACCATAGCAGATATGGATGAGGACATCAGGACAGCAAATAGACATATTATGGAACTTCAGTCCACAGTTAGCTCCCTTAGTAGGCAGGTCTCCAACCTGAACACTACTGTGCTCGCGTTTAAACGTGACCTTTCTGATGCCCTTGCTAGGATCAGGGATTTAGAGCAACACTGAGCTATCTAGATTAGACCTTGAGGCAGTGTGTCTTAGTCTTCATCATTAGATTCAATTAGATTTGATTAAATTCAGTTTAGATTAGTTCGCTTCATTAGTCAGTGTAATAAATGCCTCAAGACAAATAAAGATTATTATTATTATGCCTCGTGTATCTCCACTTTATTTTTATGCAAGAAAGCAGGAAACAAGTATGGGGGAATCCTCCCGATATGGTAAATGCACTTCGATTGCACCACTCCACGATTCAGGTACATACTCTGCACGCTTTATTTACATATATACAAATACATATTAGGCTGTGTAGAATATTGTTCCTAACATGATAATTTAAAAAGACAAAAATATTTTTAATCATGATCAATCTCACTCTGTGATATTTCTGAAAACTTGCATTTATTGAAAATCATTTTAAAAACCATGTGTTACTCAAGTCATTGTGGAATGTGAGATGGTAGAATATGAGTATCTTATTCTTGAAATCTTTGTCGCTTGGAGATTTTCTTTTCAAAAACTTCAAAAATATAGCTACCATCCTCAATATTTTATATGCCTGATAAACCTAAAAATATTAATTTGCTTTGTATTGAGTTTGTGCAAAACGAGTTAGACCCTTGTTGAGAGATTTATCATGCTCCCAAGATCAAGACATTTTTATTCAGAAAGATTCACTCTTTCGAAGTATTATTGCATTAGAGGCATGGGCTATGCAAAAATATATTTCGAGGAAATAAAAAGGAGCAAGTGCTCGACAACCTCGCAGAAAAATGGACAAGTGTCCGGAAGTAGAATTAGGGGTACCTCAGTATCCACCTGAAAAAAAATGAGATGATAAAAATATATATGGTAAAAAGAAAATGATAGCCCGTGGTCCCTCTAATAAGCAATATGCCAGTAAGAGTTGACAAGTTTTAATTTTCAAAGTCTTTGATCTAAGAGTATGGCATTCCTCTCCTCGGATCCCGTTTTGACCCAGGCAATATATGCAAAGTAAGTATGCTTGAGAATTTCTACAAATTAAAACAGCCTCAGTGAGATATACAAAAGATAAATGAGTGATCTGAGAGCCCCTATGAGGATAAAGGTATGCTAAGTTTTCTATTCAAAAATATATAAAAAACTCCAAGTGACAGGGTTGAGAAGAAGAAAGGATCTCTACTTCAACCATATATTTCCCTGACTACAGTGCATAGTGGACATTCACAACACCATGCAGGTATAAAAAGAATGCTTTACAATGTTTCAACCCCAGTTATTTTTCTGAACCATCCTTTTCTTGAGGACGAGTAAAAGCCTAAGTATGGGGGTGTTTGTTGACGGTTCTTAAGTATCAATTTTAATTATCCAATAAATAAGGAAAAGGACCTATATGCAAGCAACACCTAGAATTAGGGTTTGATCTGACAGAATTCCATGAGTTTTGTTGTTTATCTGTTTCTGCAGGGGGTTATCAGGAAATACAAAGGAAAGGCCCACACGTCGGAATTACATAGAGATATTAACGTGTTCACCGATTTTCTATCATCTAGAAGACTCCAGAAGCCACGGGATCGAACGGGAGGCCGAACGGGCCCGGGACCAGGGCGCCCGCCCTGGACCCTGGGGCGCCCGCCCTAGGTCTGCAACCAATCAGGACGAGTCTCGCGGATTATGCCCCACCGACCTAAAGGATCAAGGAAAACCATGCGATTAATGTCGGTTTGATCCGACGGCCCAGGTTCACTTGAAGGGACTATATAAGCAGGACCCCTGGCCCCTGGAGAGGAGAATCCAAGTCCATTATTTTCATATTTTCCAGAGAGGATTCAGAGCGAGAGGTTCCCTTAGGGTTCCCACCTCATTAGGGCTTAGCATCCAATGTGAGATTAGACTTAGTTCTTCTAGATTGAGAGAGATAGAGTGGAGGTATAGATCGAAGGAAGCCCGGCCTATCGGTGACTACTTCGAGGTTGTACCTGTAGGATCAAGTTCTCCTAACCCGAGGCTTGCTCCTAGGATTCTTCAGTATTTCGACTTCTAAATTCTAGTAAGTTCTTTGTTTTATTGTTCTTTGGTTTATGAGTTTACTTTAATCTCTTCGCGTAGAGTTTAGAGTAATCATCTCTAGCGTAAACGAGGTGTTTGGGCTAGGATACTCATAGATATCCCCTGTCTAGCCGGACCGTGGTAGTAGCGAGGAACATGACATTTCCGTAGCTACCTTTGTATTCCATATCCCATTAGCAGGATCGATAGGGTTTATAGGTGCGGGTCGAACATCCTTTGAGGTATCTAGATTCCGTGAGCCTCCCCAATAGAGCAGTAGATCATCCTTACCAAGGTTAGAACGAGAGTGCAGTTGCAGTCTTCTCTATAATTCGCTCACATCAAATCACAGTGGTTGTAGCCTAAAGGTTAGTAGTAATAGATTTGGTTAGTCAGATGCACGCTTTCTCCTAGTGGTAAAAAAATAAATACGATACTCTGGATAACATCCCGGGTGAAGTGCTCACCGATATCCGTGCGCTTGCGGATCATTTCCTAATTGCGTTACCAAATATCAACAGGCTCCTCATATTAGTTTTGTCTCCGATCATGACAAGGACCTAGTCTGGCGTGATGTGTTGCTGCATTTCGGGCTCGACACAAATGATGAAGAGTTGAAGAAGAGAGTTCGGGACTGGTCTATGAAGAAGATGGCCACACAATTCCAGTGCTGGAAGAAGAATCTATATAACAAGTTTATCAAGAAGAACCTCACTCCAGATTTCAGCACTCAGGCCTACGTCAAGTTGCGGCCGTTTTGGGGTGACTTTGTACAGTTCAAGACATCGGAAGAGGGTGAGGAACGGGTGAGAAGGAACCAAGAGAAAGCCCGACACAAGAAATATCACCATCGCTTGGGATCAGGTGGCTACCCTAGTGCCATTCCTAAGTGGGAAAGATTGGAACAAGAGATAGTCGACAGGGGATGGAACCAGAATCAATCGACTGGCCTGAGCGCGCCAAGTATTGGTTTTTTGGTCATGGGGACACCCTGGACCCAGAGACCGAAAAGGTAGTGTTTGGGCAAAAACTCCAAAGAGTAGCAGAAAGATTTACTTACGCTCGATCCACCGCCCAAAGTGGACAATGGCAGCTGAAGAGAGATAAGGATGAGCTGACATTTGCCCTGGAGAATCCTGAATACGGTGGGCGAACGAGAGGCTATGGGGAGTTGTCGTGGGAGCATGCCTTCCCTATAGACAGAGACACCTATAGAAGCCGACAGAGAAAGAAGAAAGAGGAGGCAGAGCGGCTGCGCAATCTAGAGGAGCAAGTTCTTCAGCAACGTGAAGAGGTTCGTCAGGCAAAAGAGCGAGAAAAAGCACTTGAAGCCAGAATAAATGAGGAAATCAAAAGGCAAATGCAGATAGCAGTAAGTTCCCTCCAAAGGTCATTATCAGAGCCGGCCGCAGTCAACATCAGCCCCCTGGTCAGTTGAAAAGCAGTTGCGCTTCCACAGAGGTGCCAGTACCTCAAGATGACGTAGGGCTGCGCTTCCTGGTGGATGACATCACCGCTCCTTTCACGACATGTGATCTGCATATTCAGGAGGGGAATGCCACAGTCATGGTGGCTACCGGTGTTGTATCTCCTATCAACCCTACGAAGACACCAAGAATCCACACGACAGTAATACCACTTGGATATGCTAGCGTCTCGGTGGATAGAGTTGTCAAAGGCTATAGCAATGTGCCTCTTGACATTGAAGGTGGTGATGGAGAGAAGACCTTAGGAGAAGCGGAGAAGGCATTCATATGTTGGCGCAAGTGCTACATCATTATTCCTGGGGCGTCAACTCCTCCCCCTCAACAACAACCAAACCCTAGGTGCGGATGAAAGTGAACGAAACTTTTTTCACTAATTATGTATTGGATTAAATTACGGTTTACTCATATATACCTCGTTAATTGTTTTCACAGCAGGACCTCCCCCAACCTAAGTCCAATTATCAATTCACCACTTGGTCACAGTGCTGCGGACGATGACAATGTAGTGGAAGACACGGCTGCATTCCCACCGGCTCAATCTCCTCCACAATCGACTCCAGCGCCGCCACCGCAGCCTCCAACACCGCCACCGGCCAAATCTCCTCCACAATCGGCTCTAGTGCCGCCACCGCAGCCTTTAGCACCAACATCGGCCGCCTCATTGGCAACGACCAAGTCTCCTCCACAATCGGCTCTAGCGTCGCCACCGCAGCCTCCAGAGATGACACCGGCCGCCTCATCGGCACCGGCCGGCCCACCGGGAAAGAAGAGGACCGCCCCACAAACAAAGGGGTCGACCCCACCTCCATCGAAGAAGAAAGGCTCTGTGAGGACACCAGCTATCCCGCAGATGACGAAGCTTTCATATGAGAAGACTACGGAGGAACTGGATGCTTCTGTAAAAATGGATGTGGACAAATTCTTCTCTCATTGCCGGGCTACAAGTCGAGCGAAGTGAAACCCAGAGAAGCCATACTTATGCATCCCTCCAGAGAAGCTAAGGCGAACAATAGACGCTCACCAGACAAAGCAACGTGTTGATCGTAAGAAGCGTTCGCCACTATCAGACTATGACCGTACGATCTCTAAATCAATTCAGGCGGAGAAGAAGAAAGAGAAGATGGCACGGAAGGGTGTTGCACAGCTTGGGGAACAAGCACAACAATTAGTGCCCCCCACTGCTGGTTGGGAATCAATATGGTTCAAACATGAGCATGCTAGATCAAATACCCGACGATGTGCAAATGGATCAGTTCAAAACATTCATTCATGAGAGCGGTCTATCCTAGGATCAAGTGCTTGGCATCGGAAATGTGTCATCTTTAGAGGAAGTTGATTAGTGGAAGAAGGAATATAAATATGGCAAGAGTCTATATAACCCTGCAAAGCTATATGAACTTGGTACGTAAATGTACAAGTTACACAAGTGGTACAGGGGCGCGTGTGCTGGATGAGAACATGACTGGATTGGCGTCAAAGTCAGAGACCATCACTACTTCCGTGGCAATGACGTCATGTGGATCTAGTTTAATGAGTTACACTAGCTATGCCACATGGACACTCTAGACAAATCTCTCTTGAGCTGCTACTATCTGTAAGTGATTCTTTCTTTTAATAATCTCACTCTAGCATATGTATATGTATAAGTAATAATTATGCTCACACTAGCTAGTGTGTCTATACATATGCAGAATCATGATGCGAGACCTCAGAGACAGAAACGACAAGCGGATTGGTTTTATTGATCCGTATGTCGTATACAAGGACACAGTGACCCCTGATCCTAACAATCAGAGGCCGGCTGAAATGGAAAGGAACCTCCGGCGGTTCTTGTATAAGCAAAGGGACAGAGGATCAATACTCTTCCCCTATAACATGGGGTAAAGTGTTGTTATCGTGTGCACATTTTATTTTACTTAGTCAATCCAACATAAAGATATATATATATATTGATTGATCTATAAACAAATGCAGGGGTCACTGGATACTAATTGTCATTGAACTTGATAGTCAACATCTATATGTCTGGGACTCATTGAGAAAACCGCGGACAGATTACCAAGATATGATAGACATGATCCAGAGGTAAATACTTCAATTTGATCTTTTAAATATTGATGCCTGCTCTTTTACTCTGCAATAGCTAATTAATGATCCAATTATTGGGCAGGGCTTGGGCTTGGTTGGTCGAAAAATTTTGTCTGAATCTGAAAGCGCCACTTCTTGATCCTATTTTACTGAGGGTAAGTTGTACTAAGCTCCTTGCATCTTTACCTTATCATGATTCAGCTCACACGTAGCATGAGACAAGACTAATCTTTTTATATCTTACAGTGGGTGGCCGTGCAGCCAAAAGGTACCAATTTATGTGGATACTATGTTTGCGAGTACATGAGGGTGTACCTCAAAAGAACTCATAAAGAGACGGAGAAAGTAAGTAACATGCATGTATATATAATAAATCCATATCTTGTTTGTTTGTTGCTACTAAATAAATCTTATATATATTAATACCTTTTTCCTTTAACTAATGCAAATTGAAGGAGAATTATGTGAAGGATCAGGTGTTGGAGATGGTCCTGCTCAAAGGAATCCAAGAGACAATTGCCGGATTCATCAATGATCACGTCCTCCCGAAAGGCGCCGAGTTCTACTACAACCCTGCGTCGCCATTGAGACCAAACCAGGATGAAAGCTTGTATGACATTAGTTAAGTGGCGGAAAAACATGCATGTATGACCTTTAAGTGGCAGACGAACACTTAACTGTATAATGTTGTAAATTTTAGGTGCATGTACACATATTATACATAAGTATAACTCTATAATATACATAGTTTCGTAGTATATTTATGTGTAATAACGATCGAAACTAAATTATAGGTCTAGCGTATACATATATTAGCAGCGAAGAATACATTTGAAAACCTATTATAATTGAAAAACCAAAATCAATAATGATTTGAATTGGAAACAAAAAATGAAAAAAATAACCTTTAGTCCCAGTTGGTAATACCAACCGGGACTAAAAGGCTTGCACCGTGGCCTAGACTGGCGAGCCTTTTAGTCCCGGTTGGTAATACCAACTGGGACTAAATGTGGCCCTTTAGTCCCAGGCTGCGGAGCCGGGACTAAAGGTGGGACATTTAGTCTCGAACCCTTAGTCTCGGCTCCGGAGTCGGGACGAAAGGCTGTTTAGGCCCGGGACAAAAGGCCAACTCTGTAGTAGTGAAAGGAAAGCTCCAATCGGCTAGGTCGGTTTCCTAGTTTAATTTGTTATAAGAAACTCTAATAGGATGGAGCCAGTTTATAGTTATATCTTGCAATGTTTTTAAGTAGATGATTATCATGGGTTCGTAGCCACGACAATGATTGGGTTGTTCGACGTGGGTCGATGTGTGTACCTCTAGTGGTTTAAAAACTCAAAACGCAGAGGATTTATCCTGGTTCGAGCGTCTAGGTCCTACGTCTAGCAGTGGTGTTCTTTGTGTTAGGAATGCTCATGAGAGTTCTTACAATGAAGGAATCGAGAGTGAGGTGTAGGGGAAAGCACTATGTTATCTAGGGTTTGGTCAGGTTTGATCCCAGTCTAGTTGGGCCTGACATCTATGCCTAAGTTCTAATTGATCGATCCTTCCCTTATATACTGGGGAGGTGATGGGAGTACAACTTGAATGGTTTCTCCTAGGGTTTCTCGCCCTATGCTTCGTTCTTCTTCCTTGGGACATCGCCGGTCCTCCTTTGTCTTGTAGTTGGGGGCCAACAAAGTCGCAACCACCTTCTGATGCCACTGCTATAGTCTGGCGCTAACCACGCAGGTGTTGTCTCTGCTGCGGCAGCGCCTTCACTGGGTGTGCCTTCTCGTGGCTTCTTTGACATGTCAAGCTTCTTCCCTTGCCTAGAAGGGGCTGCCATGCGGGCTTGAAGCCCTCCACTACACCATCTTGGATGGGCTTTCTTGTCTAATGTGTCACACCCCGGGTGTGATTCTGCAGAGGGAGTTGCCGATAACACCTCGTGGTTGTGGAACGGAATGGTGGCCTAACACTTCTGCTCTTCTGCGCCTATCAGGCTTTGAGCGCCTGACAAATTTCGAGGCATGTTTCGAGTGTTACCTCAAGTTTGCGCTCAAGCCAAGCTAAGATCGGGGCGGCCTTAGGAGCTCTTGCTCGGCCAGGGCTCCCTTGGGTCGGGAACTCTCTGCGTCTTGGCCGAGTCCCGAACAAAGGTGGTCCGAACGGGGGACTTAGCCTTTATTAGCTTGCCCCTTTGACACCGGGGAGTTCCTTAGGAGTGGTCCATCTATGGCCCACCTGGTTATTCCCTGAGGTGCGCGCGAGCGCACCCTATGGATGTAGCCTCTGATCCCGGCTGGTTAGGAGAATCAATCGATGGGTTAACCGGACTTTCATGCCCTTAATCTGAGGGATCAACATACCTCTATGTTGGACTCTCATAAATGATGTATCTTCGTTCGGTTAGGCTTTTGAGTAGTCAGATTGGGCCATCATCTCCTAGTTGGATGATTTCTCTTAAGATGAGAATACTTGGGGCCCTTATAATCAATAACTAGTCCTTGTTGCCGTGACACGAAAAAGGTAGCCCACACTAGTCCACCATGATGGAAGTCACCGAAGGCAGCTAGTGTGGCAGATCCTATCATGACAGTGTATATGGCGTCGCGCCAAGCGCATTAGAACTATGAAAAGAGTTAGATCTACAATTTTTTTACAACTGAATTATTATTAAAATACCAATTTTAAAAAGTTTAAAATAAAAATGGCATCTTTGCTGGTTAAATCTAAAGAGTTGTATGTGGCGGAACTCCTCGGTAACCATATCCATGGCCTGCCATTGCCTACTCGTAGGCCATGAAGCAGATACGGCCTCACTAAATCGCGAGCGATCACTGCTTTTGAATCTGGCAAATAATATTCCAACAGCGTTGCATGCAGCTCCTCTCCCCCGTACTCACCTGCATGTGCCGACTGGTGCTGACATCAGCACTGACACAGCTAGAAAAAAAGCAAATCATTTTCTTTAAATTGCTATAACTTCTTAACGGTGTATCTGTTTTTAATTCCATCTACACCGATCTGTTCTACACGACGAGACGAACAAACTAGATATCACTTACATATGTTTTGAAGAATTTGTTTTCCAGTACCTTTATATATATATATATATATATATATATATATATATATATATATATATATATATATATATATATATATATATTTATATATTTATATATATATATATATATATATATATATATAAAAGCATGGAAATACAAAAATTTTGAAAAAAAAACTTATGTACAAAAGTTATTAAACACAAAGGAATAATTAACTTATAACTTATGCCAAAACTTGAAAACATAAAAGTTATTAAACATAAAGGAACAAATTAACTTAAAATTTATGCTAAAACATGGAAACACAAAAGGTATGGAACACAACTTTGTACAAAAGGTATAAAACACAACTTGTGCACATAAATTATTCTATACAACTTGTATACATAAGTTATTCAATAAAACTTAGATGTACAAATTAATATCATAACACATTAGTAGATATGTTGGTAGCATGCATAAAAAGAAAAATTGATAGAATACTATAAAAAAGTAAAAAGAGAAAAAAAAATAAGTTGTATGTTATAAGTTATATATTAGAAGTCAGTAGATATAAGTTGGTTACATATAAGTTGCTATTGAATTTTTTCCAAAACATATAAAAGTGAGATATAATTTTGTTCGTCTCGTCGCGTAGAACACAGCAGTGTAGACGGAATTAAAAATGGATACACCGTTCAAAAGTTATAATAATTCAAAATAAATGTTTCGGTTTTTTTTACCTGAGTCAGTGCTGGCGTCATTGACCGCATATGAGCGCGCGTCTGTCAGGGCCTAGCATCCGACAGGGCCTGGCATCGTTTGTTCATCCCGAAACGAGTGAACACTCGTGGGAATGGAGTGAACTTTTCCTATTTTTCTGGATGGGATATACTCCCTTCCTACCGGAAAAAAATAACGTTTAGAATAGCATTTAGCATACCAAGGAGTGATTAATTAGAGTAGAGTTTTTCCTATCTGTCCCTGTTAAATATGGTTGCGGGTGCATTCTCGTTAGGTCAAACGGCTAGCGCAGCGAGGCAGGTGTGCTGAGGTGCCGAGTTCGAAGGCCGGCCGACGCAAGTTTTTGTTGGTGCCTTCATTTTGCATGGCACTGTTTATGTGCTGCTCCCCGCGCGCGCAGCCGCTGAGGCTGGTTAGCAGCGTTTATTTTTGGCTTGGCGGGCGATGGTGGCTTTGCATGTCTCTGTACAACTTGCCTGGCGCTTGTTTTTTGCAAATTTTTGTTGTGGCGCTCGCAGGCGCGTTTGGGCACAAAGGAGTGGTGCTCGGAAGGCTGATTTCGGCTGGCGCTCGTTTGGTTTAATAAAAGCGACGCTTGAGTAACCAAAGTTGCTATTTAAGTGCCACTCCTTCTCTTCTTCACTCCATTTCTTCTTCTCTTCTTCACTCCACGTTTTCACCTCTTGTTCATGTACTGAGCCATACTATCTTCTAGCTACACATGGTAGATGTTGTGTTTGATCTCAGCGAGCCTCAAGACGACGACGATGACGACGTGTTTGATCTCAATGAGCCTTAAGACGACGACAATGACGTCATGTTTTATCTCAACGAGCCTCAAGACGACGATGGCAACGTTGGGTTTGATCTCAACGATCGTCAAGACGACGACGGCGACGTTGGGTTCGATCTTAACGAGCCTGCAGATGACAACGTTGGGCATGGCTATGGTAATCGTCTCTCCTTTCATTGTTTCCTGCTGGAAACGTACTCACACCATATGAGCTTGCCTTCCATCTCCAAAGCAAATCATCCCTCCTTGCATATGATTTCATATCGTTTTTCATTTTTTTGATAGGATTTGATTTGAACTTGCCACTAGACGGACATGACACGGTTAATTTTGACTTTGTAGAAAACCTTGCTGGTAAGATTTTTGTTGTTACAACTAGGATTTTTATTGTCACTAGACGCATATGATTTCATACTATAGCTAGTGCATTTTTCATTGCTGATTAATTGGAATCTTTTACAAATGGAACATGCTCCCGTTCATTGCTATTTCATTGCTGTTAGTGTTAGGTATGCATGTTGTAACACCCCAGGTGTTTGCCACCAGTTAAGCAGTGGATTTGAGCTCAAGCATGATAGATTAAGTGGAGATGACGATGTCAAGGTCAACCTATGAAGATGAGCCTAACCTAAACTTGGATGTTGCACCATTGCTTTACATATAGGCCATTTTCAAGATATATGCTTGGGTGGTGTTATTGCAATATCTTCATATGTCTCACCTTAGTACCTATCTATATTGGTCACTGGAAAAGTTTCATGACGTTTGGAATTAAAAAATCACATGAAATGATAGGTTATATCATTGTTGGAATGGCTTTACTAAGTGCTTGAATTGCACTATCAAGTGAATGGAAATATAGGTCATCAACCAAACCTTGCAACCTTGCCCAAATGACTCTAGATAGACTCTACAACAAAAATCATGAAAGGTTCATATTGAGCAAATGCCCAGAAAATGCTTCAATGGATCACAAAGGACAATTCAAGCTCTATCGCGATACTACTTTGATCAAAGTAGAAATGTAGGTTCTATACCAGTTCTGATGTTGGACCTTACATGAAAGTTGTAGTTCATGTTATGAAGAAGAAACTTTGTTTAAGGGTCAAGAGCTAGTTTGGTCCATAACCTAGTCAAACAGAGGTCACAAGATTGAATCTACTGCAGTTTTCAGCACTTAGAATTATTTCCAAGTCTGGGATTTGAATGGCGATGACGGTTGGCATGTCGTGTTCTCGTGTTTTTGCTAAGCAACTCAAGTTGAGCCAAATGTAAAAGTTGAAGCTCACATTGTCGTGAAAAGCATGCAAAAGGATGGCACCGGTTTGACTTTATTTGGACCATCAATTTGGATGATTATTAATCTCTGCCAACACGCTGACACAGCTATCTTCAAAGATGATTAACTGCTAATCGGTTGCTCTAATGACCTTGGCCCCTTAACAAAAGTTGTAGAGCAACTTGTGGGCTACAACTTTTCCTTTTGGCCCAAGGTCCAAATTGGCCTGCTGCTGGCCCTAATCAGCCTCCCACCTCGCCTGGTTTGCTGCCTGCCACGTGTTCGACTGATGTCCCCAAAGGCATGGGCGTGGCACCCATGCACAGAGCTCAAATCGCCATTGCTGCCACCCGTTCCACTTCCTCTGCCAGCCACTGCTGCTCGATTTGGATGCCCAAGCTGCCCCAGGCACTCCTCATCCACTCCAGTGTCCTCTCCCTCATTCGCTCTCGCCTACTCCACCGACGCTCGCGTCGCCGCTGTGCCCTGCCGCGCCCGCCATGGCCGGTGAGCAGGACTGTTACACCCTCGCTGCTCTCTCTCTTATGCCTCCTTCGCCCACCCAACAGCTCTGTAGCACCCTCCTCTGCTACCCAGCATGTGCGGCCAAAACCCTTGCCGCCAGGCTCGCCCGTGCCGAGCACGTCCGCCATGGATGCCGGGCGGAGCTCCATGCCGCCGGGTGATTCTGCCCTCCAGTCTCCCATAGCCCTCACTAGCGCCTCCATTAGCTTCCTCGCTCCGCGCTGCATCTCCTCAGTCTTTCTCCTGCCACCTCCATCGCCAGAGTCGACCCGCCGTTGGTCGCCGCAGCCGGAAGGAGCAGGCGCTCATGGCCGGGCCACCGAGGGCCACCTCGGACCAAGCCATGCTATCCCCTGGGTGTGCGCGTGCCCCCTACCGCTCTGCCACCACCACAAGCCGCCGGAGCGCCACCCGACCCGCCGAAGATCGGCCCACCCTCCATGCTATGCTCTGCTCTTGGCGTACAGGGAAGGGGAGGACTTCGCGATGAGAATAGAAACTTCCTTAAGGGTCTAGATGCAATCCATAGACTTGTGTGAATAGTGTTTCACTGTGCATTTTGTTTCAGGAAAGCTGAGGGGCTTCTTTGCGAGATCGGGTTTCCTTTATCTTTTTCTTTTTCCTTTTATGGCTGAAACTTTGAAAATGCATAGTAATTCATAGAAAAATCGTAAAATAGCAAATGAGTACTTTTTGGAATCCTTGTGAAATTGTCTATGCAGTAGATCTATAATATGACACATTTTAGTTTAAAGTTTTCTCTGTAAAAATAGATTTATGCAGCTAGGTTTTTAATGTCAGTTGTATTTGTCATTTTCATAACTACAAATGTAGGGCTCCAAATGAAGTAAAATTTTTGTGCATTCTACTCATATGATGATTGATCTGTGGTAAAAATTTCATGAATTTTGGTTGCTGTATGAGTGAGTTATTAGTGTATCTTGCTCTCACATGATTTCATGCAATAGCAAATTGTCTTTTTCATAAAGGTTGTTATACATGTCCAAATGGCTCAAAATTTGTACAGTAAACTATTGTGATGATATGCTAGCTACTATAATTTTTTGTAGAATTTATGGTGCACTTTTGGTATACATTCATTAAATCACCTAGTCATCTAATTAAATTAAGAAATGCATTAAAAGAATTTATTTAGTGATGACCACTATGCTTTTTGGTGATCATTTAATATGTACTTCATGTTGGTTGTATTGGTTGTGGCCAAATATATGTTTGGAATATAAGTTAATATTTATTCTTGCAATTGATGCTTTCCTGGACAGTTTCTAGGACTTTGGTAATTGCACCATGAAAATGATGTTTTCTGAGAAACATGCTTATAACAAAGTTGTAGATGACTTATTAATCTATCTTGTGTTAAATTTTGGTGGCATTTGGCCTTGTAGTTTATGAGTTATGACTGTTCCAAGTTGGGTTCTAGAAATAGTTGTTCTCTGGAATCTCTGGACCAGATTCTGTAATTATGCATGTTTGACTTGGTTAACTTGAGAATCATGCTAAGATGATTAAAGATTAATTGTAGACAATTTCATAAGATTTCCAGAATGTCTTGTTTCATGGCTATTGGATTTGTATAACTCCAGTTATGATCCAAACATGCAGCTGTTGTTTGCAGTCCAAAAATAGACAGATGCTAGTTGTAGTTGTTTACTCCATGTGTTGCTAAGTGTGGCTTACGCCCTTGATGAGGGTCAAGTTAAGATACTTGTGATCTTGTTAAACTTGTGTTATTCTTGATGTGCTTTCCCTCTATAATTGGTTGTATGGTGATAGTTAAATAGCTATTGGTGTCTATGTTTGGCATAATCTTGTGTTTGTATGAATGCTTATGTGATACATCTTGTGCTATCATTCATCATATTCATACACATGCATCTTACATCTCATCTAGGTATGCTAGATGCACCACATGAAGGATGAGATGTTGAAGCCAAACCCAAATACAGTGTTTGGTAAACCTATCCTGAAGATGGAAGGACTAAGCAAGTGCCGGGATGGGAGATGCTCGCCAAGCGAGTGTCATCTGTCAAACACTAACCTAAATGTTCAATCTCAGGCAAGCCCCGGAGCATCATAAGTCTCCCACTTTATAAAATCAATTAAATTTATATGTTGTATATATTGTTGCATTAAGTTATAGGAGTTGAATGAAACCGTTGATGCATTTATTATTATCCTTGTTTACCTTGTGATATCCTGATACCCTGCTAGGTTTAGGGTCGAATAACTGCTTAGCCCTGCTTAGACCGGTAGCAGTCGGTGATTTCTTGTCACTGGCAACTATAGGTGATTACTGAAATATTTTAGCTATGGAATGTATGATATCCTAGAAATAACCAAGTGTTGATGGATAATTGGAGACCGGGCGGAATAAGTATTGGACAACTGACAGGGTTCTAGGGTGCTTGTAGTTTCTGTCTGTGTCAATTAAGGACTGACTGTTGTTGGGCCTCGGGTCATGTTGAACGCATCTCTCACATTTAGCTGGCCGAATAAAGTTCCTTTTGACCGCGAAACTGGGAGATTATTCGGCCCGAGTAGATTGCCCGTAGCGCACTGTACCGGAGAAGGTGTGGTAGGACACGGGGGCGCGATGATAAGACCAAAGGGCAATCGGTCAGCCCCTAGGTACATGTGGTTCCTCGCAAACTCGAGACTTTACCTGGATAGTTGACTCAGTGACCAATATCTCACTTTAGCGGGTGAGTGAGGTTTGTGTGAGGAATAAATTACCAGCTGGTTAATAATCGATTCGAATCGCCATCGCTCCTAGATAATGAGCACTTGACTCGAGTTATGACATCGTAGTAATGATGATGGAACACGGATGGTTATGTGGATGATGTTGGAAATGCTAAATCTGAAATGGTAACCTTTGATGTTAATGGTTAATCAAGTGATTGCTTTAGCATAGGTGCTTACCTAGATTGAACAGGTTATAATAAAGATGATGCAAAAGGACTTAAATTGGTTCATTCATGATAACTTATGCTTTTCGCAAATGAGTCAAACTAGCCCACTGAAAGAAAGACTTGCATACTCCTTGGTGTCATGTTATTTCTAGTTTATGATGGGTAAGTCTGGCTGAGTACCTTCTCATACTCAGGGTTTATTCCCACTTGTTGCAGGTTGTGATGTATCATGACTACTGCAAGAATTGGATGGCTCCTGCTGTAGTGGCAGAGTGTGATCATGGGCATGATCCTTCTGAGCTATCTTGTCTCTCATGCTTTTGTTGGAAATTGACCTTGGTACTGGCATGTATTTGAATTAAGATGATATTAGTTTCAAACTACTTTGCTTCTGCTACTTTTGAACTTGAGTTATGATAACTCTATGGAACTCCGATCTATGTTGATAGATGTAACATGTGACATATTATGTTGAATCACTGCGATCTTGGCTTGTACATTGGTTGGTTTGAAATCCCTCGTGATTTCATTAGACTACCGGAGTTATAGGAGCTTAAGTACGGGAATGTAATTGCTCTGGCGATTGTTTTTGTACTTTTGTTCTTATAATTTGGGCGGTTCTATGATAGCTGGTATCAAAGCAAGGTTCAACACTAAACATGTCATATGTGTATTGAAAACAAAGGTTTTTGTTTGCAAAAATCAGTTTTTGACAACTTATAGCTACTACATATATAGGTTTGTTCAAATCTGAATTTTAAATCTAAGTATGGCAGTGGTCATTTCCTTTATGCCCAATTAAGGATCCTTAGGTGGCTTAATTAAGTACTAACTTGGGGGTTTTAAATTTTTGCATCTACGCCCAAGCCAAGGTATGTATGAGTGATAACTTGATCGCACTGTTACCCTGTGGTCGAATGGTAGAGGTAACCTTCATATATGAAATAGCCATATATGTCACTAGAGTTACATTCTTGCAACGTCGCACCTATGACAAGGTAAGCGTGAGCTAGGAGAGCATGACCGTTCAACCGTCGGTTTAGGAGAGAGTTAGCTATGGTTACTGGCATAATTACATGTTTAACCATGTATTTATGAAAGTACTTAATTATGGGTACATTTATTAGGTAGCTATGATATCGAAGTATATGCATCAAGGGATGTATGTATGAAGAGTATTTAGTTTACTGCTTTCATTGTGTGCTATATTGGGAATTATTGGGCTGCAATGAAATTTTCTGCAGGTACGCTAACCACGAATGCGTAAGTTGAATGTAGCTGACGACTAGCTCTATATCGAGAGAATGAGTGTTATGCCACTGACATAGAACGTGATTGCCACCTTACGCTAGCAATCTTGTGAGGACGAATAAGACGAAGCATACATCACCATGGTTGTTTCCATATGCATAGCTATGCTCTTCTCACCTTTGTCCTAATAAATAAGTAACTTGTGATTAATGTGATGCACTATCTTCCTTGTTTGGAGTTAGTCAAGAATGTCTTGTTCCATGTTGCTTGAATAGGAAGTGCTTGAAATAGTGTGTGCTTAGCCTTAATAGGTAATTGAGGTCACATGCTTAAATTTATAGATGTCCTCTAGTTAGTCAAGTGGTGGATATGTTGCTCCTGCAAGATCTTGCAAATGCTTTAGATCTCACTTAAGTAATTGTGAATCTTGTGAATAAACTAAATTATTGATTGGTCTAAAGTAAGAATGTTTGAAGTTACTAGAATAATGTGGTTGTGTACTCTCTTGTTAACGAAACAAGGGGAACATTGTTAGTATGCATTGAACTTTGGCTGCGAGAATAATTTTCGTTGTAGTAATGTTTTCGTGGTCATAATAGTGTTTCCTGTGAATGTGGTAAATACCCAAGTTGTAGCTACCTTCTTTATCTTGATTGTCCTAAAAATTCATATCCATAGGCCAAGTGGTTTAGGAGCTTTTAATGTTAGAGTTTTGTTGTCAGGTTTTACTGATGCTCTGAACAGATCTAAATAAAATCATGTCTTGGACATAATAGGAGAAGTGTAGTACTCTTTTGGTGGTCTAAATCTCTAGTTATGAGCTTTCGAAGTGGAATGACAGAATCTGCCCCAAATCAGGACAAGGATGTCTTCTTTGTATTGTTTTGCCTTATTATATGTAGAATCATCTTAGTATGATAATAAAAAAGTTATAGATAACTTAAAAAACTTTTCAACAAGTCTAGGATCACCTTTGTTTGATGCTTACAACTTCTGTTATGTTTGAAACACGTGCCTGCTATGTTGCTGTCCAGGCTCTATGTATGTACTAAGTTGGTTACTTTAGCATGCTTTTGTTTTGGCCAAATTCTTGCTTGCTAAATGCTTGTTATGTGAGAGCCTTGTGCTTAGTATTGGGTGCTTAAGCTAATTTGGTTGATTTTCTTAAGTGTCTGCTTAAAACTATGATGTATGTGTGGATGCTGGTTATCTAGGTAGTGCCATAGTTATCACCTCTTTTGTCCTCGGTGAGCATATGAGTGTTGAAGGCGCTTTATCCTAGAACAACGCTCAAGTTACGTAATCGCATGGTTGTCGTCTCTAATTAGATTCTCTCTTAGGAGCCAGAGCCTGTCGACGTGGTTGCTAGCCCTTGAATGTTTGTGTATCTATGCTTTTGCTTGAACGTAAGCCCATGCTTAGTTCCTGTATGTATCTACTTAGGCCTTGGACGTGCGCTACCTTTTAGAGAATGCCCTTGTTTGATTGACCAACCAAGTTAAGTCCTAACGAACGCCGGTCTTGGCCACGGTTGTTGCTTGCCAAGTTTTGGAGACCATACCTAATTTCACATTGGACCTGTAACACCCCAGGTGTTTGTCTCACATATTTGCACTTGCATTTCGTAAGCATGAGCATCATTCATCCCATTCATGCCTTTATTTTGCTAGCAACATGAGTATGCAACATACTCCAATGTGTTTGTTTTGTAAATTGTTAGCTTATGAAATGTGAGTGGTGCAACATGTAGGTGTAACATGGGTGTCTCATACTTTGAAACATGCCAATGTTGTTAGTATAACATGATAATTTTTAATTGTGGAACAAGAGCTTGAAACACATGCAACATGGTAGTGAAACATTTTGGTGAAAATGTTGGTTTTGCTTGTTTCAACTTATGTGACATTTGGAATTTGGTGTAACTGATGTGTACGGTGGTTAATTATGTCCTATAATAACTTAATCACTCTTAGGATCATTAGTGGAACAATGTTCATGTTGACAAAATAACCAAATTGCCCTCCTAAGTGTTGTTGACAAAGTTTTGACCTCTAGAGTGCTTTCGTTTGACTATTTAAAAAGTCTAGCTTAGAGATCTTGCATCGAGGTGCACCCTTAATCAAAGTTGTAGAGAATTTTATAGAGAACAAAAGTCTCAATATGGCTATCTCATAAAAATGACCAGAAAAACCTCAAAAGTGGCCCACAAATCAGTAGAGGTAGCTGTTTTGGGACTTAGCAAAATTTGGCTAAGTCAAATACTGAAACCGTTTCAAAGTACCCACCTTGGGACACTTGTAACTCTCAAACCATGCAGAACTAGCTTGAGCTCCTATTAACAAAATTGTAGATCCCATATCCATCTCCAACTTGATGTTTATAGTTTTCGCTAAACCGGTCTAATTTGGGAGATCTGGAGGCTCAAAGTACGGCTGTCAGTCATCATTGTCAGCGTCGATTCAGAGAACTTCAGGCCTTCAGTGGCTGACCGGCCATAGGGCAGTGCCGCCGCGTGTCCTCCATGCGCCGTGCATGACCTGGCATCGCGGCCAGCTACCCAGCGCGAAGAGGAGCGTCCCCGCTGCCGTCCAGACCCCGTCCTCCCATTTCCTTCCTCTCTCGCGTGAGCCAAGGATGAAAAAATGTCGCCCTCGCCATTACCACGGACCTCGGTGATCTCGTGCACCTACGCCACCACGACATTGCCACCACCGCCTCAACCGTAGCTGCTCCACCCTCCCTACTACCTCGTGCACCACCGAGCTGACCGAGTCGTTCATCGGTAAGGGCGGAAACGCCATTTCCGCAGCCGCTACCGAGGTTGGACCTCGCCGGAGCTGAGCGCCACCGTGGCCAGCCTCCGCTGGTCCATCTCTGACCCACACACTAGGTTAGTTAGGTTTGCTTAAGGTCAGTGAAGCTCGTACTGAGCTTGGCTTGGCCGGATATGGCCGGAGTCGGCCGGCGTAGCATCGCCCGCTCATCGCCGTCCGCCACTGCCGTGGCCAGCCCCTCCCCAAGCCGGTAGAGTTTAGGTTTGTGGGCTCAGACGATGCGGGGGGTCATGGGGAGCTTGTAGGCGCCGTTGCACCACCGGCGATGCCGCCGTCAGCGAGAGCGAGCTCACTAGAGCTCGGGGGCGTCCACTCCCCTGTTTTGTCTCGCTGACGGATGGGTCTGGCCTATCAGCAGACACAGGAGGGAAGTCGACATGGGCCGCGCGCTATGTGGGCCGCTGAAACCCCAAGTTTGGTTTTGGTAATTAATGACACCAAGTTGCTAATGTCATGCGTTAAGTGTTTTGAGTTAGGCATAAGCAACACATGTGATGAAGGTGTATGTGGCAAGGAGTGGTGGCCACAAAATCACAAAGAGATGGTGCATGGACATGAAATGATGATCATGGTGGAGATACACATAATATGATGGACATGATGATCAAGTGGAAGAGAAGGATCTAAGAGCGCAAGGCAAAGGTATAACCATAGGGTTTTCTTTTGCCGGTCTAAGTTGAGTAGAGAAGTGATTGACCGGGTTTAGGATACATAGCCGACTATCAAGAGGGGCAATCACGATTAGCTCGGGGATCAAGTGCCACTAGATCAATGTCTTGAGCATATGCATTAGGATCTAGTAGAGAGCTAACATAACGCCTTGAAAATGTTTGTGAAATGCTAACACACATGCACATGGTGTTGTACACTTGGTGGTGTTGGCACATTTGCGAAGGCGGTGGTGTTTGAGCGGTAGTAAGGGGTTTGCGAAGGCGAGAAAAGGTGGCGAAAGTCTGAAATGTTTATCACTGAAAATACAGTGACCGGACGCTGTGGTCGAATTGACCGGACGCGGCTGGCCCATCCGGTCAGTTCAAACCACAGACAGACGCGCGTGTGAGAAGGGTTGCGGACCGGCGCGTCCGGTCCCTCGTGGAACCGGCGCGTCCGGTCACGCACCCAGGAGTTCAGCACGGAGGGCAGATGCGATCGGACACGGTGGCGCATCCAGTCGCGTGCGATCGGACGCGTCCGGTCTCGACGGGAGCTTATTGGACCATGACCGGACGCTGACACTGTCACGTCCGGTCAAACGCTAGAGCGCGTCCGGTCACGGCAACGGCTAGTTCTGACGCGCACTGTTCACGCTTGTCCTGTAGTGACCTGACGCGTCTGATCACCCTGACCGGTGCGTCCGGTCAGCGCGATTTCAATTGTGTCGTCCGGTAACGGCTAGCTGCGTACCCCTTCGCTATAAATAGAAGTTGGCCGGGGTTTGAGGGGATCTCTTGCACATTTTGAGACCTAGAGACATCCTTTGAGCTAGAGAACCAACCCCTCCACTCATCTCTTTGCTTGGTTGCACATCTTGAGTGAGATAGAGTGAGATTCAAGTGCATTGCTTGAGAATTGCATTCTAGAGGCACTTGATCTTCGAGTTGCTGCGGATTTCTTGTTACTCTTCCGTGTTTCCCGACACGGTAGACGGCTTGGAGCAGCGGAGGTGATTGAGCTCGCAATTGGAGATTGTTGGAGCCCTCACCAAGTGTGGTAAGGGGTTCTTGATCCTTCCTCGCGGGAGTTCACAAATTGGATACTCTAGTGGAGCTCGTGGCTTGGAGGATCCCCATCTTGTGTGCGGTTGTGCGGCGCCCGCCGAGGGCTCGACTCTTGATAGTCGATTAGCTCGTGAACCGACAAGTGGGTGTATCGCCACAACGAGGAGTAGCTTCCCGGGAAGCAAGTGAACCTCGGTAAAAATCTTGTGTCATCTCTTTGCCGAGGATTTCTCTTGTGGTTGATCATTGTGATTGATTCTTCGAGTGCATTACTTCTCTACATCGTTGGTATAAGAATCAAGTCACTTGCTCTTTACTTTCTTGTACTAGTCCTAGTGTAGTTTGCTTAGTGTAGCTTTTATCACATAGGAGTAAGTAGCTTAGTGACTTAGTCTTGTTGGTGTGTATTATAGATCATAGCCTTGCTTCACTAGAATTGTATAGGTGACTTGCATAGTGTAGTTGAGCTAGTGCTAGAATTAGCTTAGCCATCTTTTATACTAACGTGGCTGTTTAGTGAAGCTTATAGATTTTTAAATAGGCTATTCACCCCCCTCTAGCCATTTGGACCTTACAGCCGTGCTGGTGTTAATTGGGCCGGCCCAATAGTAGAATTAGGTCTCGATTTTGATTTTCTCTTTATTATTTCCACAGATTTGGATGCCATTTTGTAATTTTCAAATCTCAATATTGGTAGATCCAATTGAGGTGATTCCAAGTTTGTTAGGATCTATGTGAAGTGTAGTATTTAGAAAAAATATAAAATATATATGTGTTGTTTAGATTCCGGAAGAATTAAATAGATCTTTGAAATGTGTTTTAAAATAGATATAAACTTATTAAATTGATAACTTGAGTTATAGTGCTCCAAAAATTATGAAATTTGGTGGGTGTGCTATTTCATGTCTATTCTAGCTCTGGTAAAAATTTTGGTGCTTTTGCTTGAGTAGTTTTTAAGTTATGCCTTTGTCTTTTTATATTAGGAGGTACTTGAATGAATTTTCATAATTTTTCTATGTGTCCAATGATCATGAAATTTTATGGAGAGTGTCCTGGTATCTTAGGATTGCTAGAAAATATATTGTTTCTATTTTTTGATATATTTCAATAGGATTTCTTAATTATGCTAAAATCAGCCTTATGAGCTTGTGAATTTTGTGTAAGGAGTTCCTGTTGGCAAATTGGGCTCAAATTTTTACAGTAGCCTTCCGGTAGTGTATAGAGTCCCCTATAATTTTTGTAGAAGTTTCTGAGCAGTTTGTAGATAGGTTTATCTTCTCACTTAATTAATTAAATTAAGAAAAGGTTTAAAGTAAATGAATTGAGTTGGCATGCCTTACTTTCTGGTGCTCTTATGTCATGTGGGAACTAGTAGTGCCTTTGGTTTGGTCAAAAAGTTAATTTGGCACAAAAGTAAATATTTTATTTTCACACTTTTAGGTTCTTTGGACAGCTGGTAGCTTTTCTGGGTTTAGACCTTGATAAAGGTGTTTGCTGGGAATTTTGTGAATATCAAAGTGGTAGTAAACTTGTTAAACTTGCTTGTGTCAAAATTTAGTGGCATTTGGTACAGTAGTTTAGGAGTTATAGCTGTTTAAAGTTGTTGTCCAGAAATGGCTGCTCTCTGTTTGGAGAGAACAGATTCTGGAACTTTAAGAATTCGACTAGGTAAATGTGAGAATCAGGTCTTGAGGTCTGAAAGTAAATTGTAGGGCATTTTATAAGATTTCCATATTGTCTTGTATCATGTTATTTGGATTTATAGATCTCCGATTATGGTTGAAAAACTAAATTACTGTCCAGATTTATGTGTTGCTAGATTGGGTTAGGATTGTGATGAGCTTAAGTAATGTTGTTCTTGTTGATTGTTTAGGTGTTAGGTCCTTAACTGAGGAGGAGCAACTATACATTAGATTGAGTAGACTGGGTAAGTACATCTCTACCGGAGAAGAGATTTGCCCTTTTTGTGAAGTGAGTTGAATAGAGCGTTAAGTGTTGCTGTAGTTTACATTTACATTCACTAAGCATGTTGCATTCATTCTTATGTATCCATGAAATTTATTTGTGCACTCATGCAATAGGTGTTCCAAAGGGGGTGACACTCCTGAAATTCGAGGGAGCACTTCCGGAGGAGGATCAGGAGCAGCCGGGGGAGCCCGAAGAGCCAGCCGGCGAAGGAGTTCTCGAAGAAGAGCTACCTGAGTGCCCGGACCACCACCCTTCTTCCTTTTTGAAAGGCAAACCCCGGTGCATGCTGACCCAACTTTTGTATATATACATATCCCTGAGTACTTTTACTTGTTTACTGCATTAAGTTGTAGGAGTTGGGTGAAAATACTTGTTGCATTATATCTATCCTTGTCTAGATATAGAACTTGAATCCCAATTAAAGTTTAGGCACGTGTTAATGCTTAGCCATGCTTAGTGCGGTAGAAGTCGGGTGATTTCCGGTCATCCGCGAGCTTTAGGTGAAGTGGGTCACGGTTGGCTATATTTGCTATCGTGAAAAAGAACCATGCTGAAAAATGAATTGAGACCGGGTGGGAGTTCGATAGTGCAGCCGCAAGACACTTTACGTTTTGGGTGCGAAGCTATGCACATCTGAGTCATTTAAGGACCGATTCGCTGTACGTCCTTGAGTCATGTTGAACGCAATCTAACACTTAGTTGGCTGGATAAGCCGTTCCAATCGCGAAGCCGAGTAATACAGTTCAGGCCAGGAATCGGGGGGTCAAGTGCGCATCTTAGAGGAAGTAAGGATGTGCTTGGGGACATTGGCATAAGACCAAGGGGGGTTGGAGTCCCTATCACCTGGCAGAGTGTTGCCCTTGGGGATGCGGCATCAGTCAAACCCGCGATTCCTGAATTGTACCAAAGGTGACTTGTGCGACCTTGGCAAGGGCCTGCACGGTGAGTATTAGAAATACCCCTCCAGCTAGATAGGAATTCGATTCGAATCGCCGTCGCTCCCGGTTAGTGAGCACTTGACTTGAGCAGCGGTAACTTAGATTCCATTAATTGAATGGATGGTTAATTGGATGATAATTTAAATGTTGCCTCAATTTGTACCTGCTATGGTTATTATTGTTTGCTTAATAATCAGATGATTGTTTAGTATAGGTGCTAAGATAGCTGACAGGTTAATGCTAAAAATAACTGCTAGTACAGGTTAAAAGAGTTACTAGTATTTATGCTTTTCTGCAAAATATGATGTCAGCCAGCTCCACTTTAAGAAAGCCTTGCATGATCCTTGGTGTCTTTTATTTTCTGTTTCGACAGGTAAGTCTAGTTGAGTGCATTCTCGTACTCAGGGTTTATTCCCTCCTGTTACAGATGACATGCTATATCAGGGCTTCTGCAAGAATTACCTCCACCCGGCGGGTGACGAGGACTAGATCACTCGGACGTGATCGTCTTTTAGTCTACTTCTCTTAATGCTTTTGCGGGATAGTGATATGTAAGACTGGCAATCATACTCGAACTAAGTATGTGTTTACTTTATGTTTTCGCTACTTTATAAACCTGGTTTGTAATAATTGCGACTCCGTGGTGTTGTAAAATTTTTATTAAGTACTTGTGAAATGTAACGTGTGATGTGTTATGTTGAATGATGCGATCCTGGTGGTAAGCGAGTTGGTTTGAAATCCTTTGTGGTTTCGATTGACTATGGGGATTATATGGGCTCAAGTTCAAAAATTTGAGTGTTTCGGGCGCTTGTTTTTGTACTTGTGCTCTTATAATTTGGACGGTTCTGTTACAGCACCTCCCGATTTTCTCTCCTACAGATGATCTAGGCAATGCTAATCTCTCGCTGTTTGATCTCAAAATCTTTGCTTGCAAAATCAGGTGGCTACCTTATTGACCCAATCTCTAATCGATGTATTGGTTTTGTTCTAGAAGTTTGCTAAGCTCGTCTCACTTCCCATATCTCTCAATGTTTATCAATCCTGATCTCATGTTGTTGCCCAACATGACCGGATCTCATGTTAATCTTTCATCTGGTAATCATCTGGGTGTTCGCAAGGCGTGCATGGAATTTAAGCAAGAGTCTCCTGCTCAGTTGTCTTCGATAATTAAGCTATGTTCTCTTGTGCTGTGTTTTGATCTTCAAATCACCTCCTTGTTGATTCTAAACCTTGTGACAACCTTTGCTTGCTATCCCTCCCTTGTTTGGTGGTTGTTCTTACCACCCAATCGGTGCCACCCAAAATTCCCCTTTGTTTGTGTGTTTAATAATGGTGTTACGATTAACATTCTATGGTGCGCGATGAAACCGAGAGCCTCCTGTGGCCATGCACACAAGGTTGTGCTGCTCAGCACGCTCTAGTATCAGGGTTGCTAGTCATGATCCATTATGAAACGACAACTGATGTGTTATTTCTTGTGACCCTTTTTCCATGGTTATCTCCCTATATCTTATCTGGAGATTCATATCTCTGACCAAAAGCAGTAGAGTCTCCTTCCGAAGTTGCAAAGAGGATAACCTTTGAAGAACAGTCACCGACATAAACATTGACAGACTGCAAGAGGTGGTAGACGAGTGACCCTCCCTACATGTACTCGTATAACGTCGGTCATCGAGTGAACAACGTATGTCATCCTATTGGATAAAAAGGGAAAATAACACTTAATGTTGGATAAGTTATCCATTGGATAAGAATCTATCGTTGCATTGTGCATATGACCGGGTTAATCAAGTCTTAATCTTTGTATGCATAATGATCGTACGGACGAAATTAGCCATCTCTGGTGTGACTCCTTATCTACGGACTTCAATGACGACCACCTATTTGTGCCTTGACTGCAATTATTGTTGTGGTCAAGAGTAAAGGTTTGGAACTTTGAGTGTTGATTAGTTACCAGCAGGAAGGTTAATCTCCAGTTAGGTAACGATTCTTCAATAGCTATGATGGTTATGTCCCAACGAACAATAGTAAGAGAAGAAACCATGAAGCCAATCAGCAATGTAAGTGCTACTTCTTCTCCAAATGTACTATCAAGTTAATTCCATCTTGGACACTCATGCATATAGTGCAAGATGTTGTATTAGCTAAGTGAAGAACTAGAGAAAGCATGTCTATAGTTTCGATCTGCATCATTGTGCCCCTGAGTACCATAAACGGTTTTGGTTCAAGGTTCTATTGGACAAAGTGCCAGAAAATATTCAGAAATGGTTCCTTATCTACGTAGGGATACCCTCCATGTGGAATAATGCTTTGTGCTCTGTGAAAACAGCCACAAGTCCAATGCTTGTGCATCGTCAAGTTGGTGTCTAGATCAATGGCGGAAATTGTTCCCTGAGAAACATGTCAGGAAGACTATAGCCTCCATCCTCAGCTAGAGAAAGGCTTCTGCTGCTATGAGAAAGATCAGAGAGTGCCAAACACACACCTCAACGTGTGAAGCAAAAGAAAAGGAAGAACACGAAATCTGTCCAAAATTTTGTGGCACTACACCGGTTATCTTCAAGCCGACGGTTAGTGACTCAAACGAAGTTGGATTGACCCCAAACTTGGTAACCTCATTCCTTGCTTAGGACCCTTCAATGTCATAAGTGGGTATGAGTATTTGTTGAGTAAAACATAGGATTTGAGAGATGTCTTTTCAGCTTGGTTTGCTGCCATTTCAAAACAGAGCCATTTAGGTAGATGGATTGTTTGGAGGGTCAAATGGTGTCCGTTTGAGCTGAATTTTGGTGAGTAGTTAGAAGACCCATGGATATACATGCCCACCAAAATTTGTTCATATTGGAGCAGTAGTTTGTGTGATATGAACAGAAAACAAAAGGGTACAAAATTGGTAATTTCTTTGTTGACTACGATCATCCTTTGCATTGGAAGGTTATGTTTGTATTGCATGTCAAGAACTTGCAATTGATAGGTATCTTGCTGTTAGACAGCCCTCAATACCCTTGAGAAGACTAATTGCACCCCTGTGTGCCTTGTTTTTGCCCTCTTAGATCGACAATGCATGAGCAATCAAGGTGTTCTGCAAGTCAAATTGTGCCATAGCGAGTTGAAAGCATTTGGGAAGGTATCAAACCATAGATTTTTGGATTATGGTTTTGAGGTATCGATTGGCATTAGAATGGAAGCCTCAATGTCAAATATAGATCAAGAAGGCTAGTTTTGCCATAGTGCAAGTCAACCGAACTTATTACGCAACTGCACCTCGAAGGAAAATTATGCTCAACCTGCTTTGTAGTGAACTATTTTTCCCTAGTTTGGTGGATACTTGCAACTTTTGTTGTCTTTCAGACCTAGCTATCATCCTTTTGCGGTAATGGTTCTTTAGTGCTGACGTGCCTCTGGTACTTTATATGTGTTTTTACCCAAGAGGTTGCATTTGGTTCAACCGAGATAACTATTGCCTTTGTATAAGAGAATCTTCTTAGGTAACATTTGGTAGAAATCCAGAACTGACAGAGTCAACTATCACATTCATTGTTCCCTCAATAGACTTAGATAATACAGTGTTGGCATCAGAGAAAGAGAACTACACACGTGGAGCAATATGTAGTTTTCCATCAGTTGGCATCTGAGTGAGTGAATAGTCTATGACCGGTATATACATTGTCTATTGGTTAGACGGTTTCTGATAGCCTCAAAGAATGTTTACCTTATATATGGATTCAACCCTTATCTGAAGTTGTACATACTATGACACTAGAGAAGTAGGTGCTACGGGTAGTTAGTCTATGCTTGTGGCACTCTTCGTACACCATGAACGAAGTACCGTATTGTCTTGGATTCCTCCCAAAGTAACAATGCTTCAAGGAAGTCAGTGAAGGAAATTCTTCAGACAAAAGTTTATGTGTAGAGCGAGTATCAGAAAGTTGTCTTACCCAATTAGCCTCTCTGATGCTTGAAGCTAAGTAGCCTGATGCACTTGCAAATGTTGGAATAGGATAACATGCTTCTCTTCCCTTGAAAAGTTCTTCACACCGAATCTCGGGACACGATTCTTTTAAGGGGGAGGGCTGTAACACCCCAGGTGTTTGCCACCAGTTAAGCAGTGGGTTTGAACTCAAGCATGATAGATTAAGTGGAGATGACGATGTCAAGGTCAACCTATGGAGATGAGCCTAACCTAAACTTGGATGTTGCACGATTGCTTTACATATAGGCCATTTTCAAGATATATGCTTGGGTGGTGTTATTGCAATATCTTCATGTGTCTCACCTTAGTACCTATCTATATTGGTCACTGGAAAAGTTTCATGACGTTTGGAATCAAAAGTCACATGAAATGATAGGTTATATCATTGTTGGAATGACTTTACTAATCACCTTAGTACCTATCTATATTGGTCACTGAAAAAGTTTCATGACGTTTGGAATCAAAAAGTCACATGAAATGATAGGTTATATCATTGTTGGAATGACTTTACTAAGTGCTTGGATTGCACTATCAAGTGAATGGAAATATAGGTCATCAACCAAACCTTGTAACCTTGCCCAAATGACTCTAGATGGACTCTACAAAAAAAGTCATGAAAGGTTCATATTGAGCAAATACCCAGAAAATGCTTCAATGGATCACAAAGGACAATTGAAGCTCTATCGCGATACTACTATGATCAAAGTAGAAATGTAGGTTCTATACCAGTTCTCATGTTGGACCTTAAATGAAAGTTGTAGTTCATGTTATGGAGAAGAAACTTTGTTTAAGGGTCAAGAGCTAGTTTGGTCCATAACCTAGTCAAACAGAGGTCACAAGATTGAATCTACTGCAGTTTTTTTCCAAGTCCGGGATTTCAATGGCGATGACGGTTGGCACGTCGCGTTCTCGTGTTTTTGCTAAGCAACTCAAGTTGAGCCAAATGTAAAAGTTGGAGCTCACATTGTCATGAAGAGCATGCAAAAGGATTGCACCAGTTTGACTTTATTTGGACCATCAATTTGGATGATTATTAATCTCTGCCAACACGCTGACATAGCTATCTTCAGAGATGATTAACCACTAATCAGTTGCTCTAATGACCTTGGCCCCTTAATGAAAGTTGTAGAGCAACTTGTGGGCTACCACTTTGCATTTTGGCCCAAGGTCCAAATCGGCCAGCTGCTGGCCCTAATCAGCCTCCCACCTCACCCGGTTTGCTGCCTGCCACGTGTTCCACTGATGTCCCCAAAGGCATGGGCGTGGCACCCATGCGTAGAGCTCAACTCGCCATTGCTGCCATGCGTTCCACTCCCTCAGGCAGCTGCTGCTACTCGATTTGGATGCCCAAGCTGCCCTAAGCACTCCCCATCCACTCCAGCGTCCTCTCCCTCACTCGCTCTCGAATCACCTACTCGACCGGCGCTCGCATCGCTGCTGTGCTCTGCCACACCCGCCATGGCCGGTGAGCAGGACTACTGCACCCTCGCTGCTCCCTCTCTTGTGCCTCCTTCGCCCACCCAACAGCTCTGTAGCACCCTCCTCTGCTACCCAGCATGTGCGGCCAAAACCCTTGCCACCAGGCTCACCGGTGCCGAGCACGTCCGCCATGGATGCCGGGCAGAGCTCCATGCCACGGGGTGCTCCTACCCTCTAGGCTCCCATAGCCCTCGCTAGCACCTCCAGTAGCTTCCTCGCTCCGCGTTGCATCTCCTCAGTCCTTCTCCTGCCACCTCCATCGCCGGAGTCGACCCGCCGTCGGTCACCGCAGCCGCAAGGAGCAGGTGCTCGTGGCCGGGCCACCTCGGGCCGAGCCATGCTATCCCTGGGTGCACGCAGGTCGCCTACCGCTCTGCCACTGCCACAAGCCGCCGGAGCGCTGCCTCGACCTGCCGAAGATCGGCCCGCCCTCCATGCTCTGCTCTGCTCTTGGCGTACAGGGAAGGGGAGGACTTCACGATGAGAATAGAAACTTCCTTAAGGGTCTAGATGCAATCCATAGACTCATGTGAATAGTGTTTCACTGTGCATTTTGTTTCAGGAAAGCTCAGGGGCTTCTTTGCGAGATCGTGTTTCCTTTATCTTTTTCTTTTTCCTTTTATGGCTGAAATTTTGAAAATGCATAGTAATTCATAGAAAAATCGTAAAATAGCAAATAAGTACTTTTTAGAATCCTTGTGAAATTGTATATGCATTAGATCTATAATATGGCATATTTTAGTTTAAAGTTTTCTCTATAAAAATAGATTTATGCAGCTAGGTTTTTAATGCCAGTTGTTATTGTCATTTTCATAACTGCAAATGTAGGGCTCCAAATGAAGTGAAATTTTTGTGGCATGCTACTCATATGATGATTTATGTGTGGTAAAAATTTCATAAATTTTGGTTGCTATATGAGTGAGTTATTAGTGTATCTTGCTCTCACATGATTTCATGCAATAGCAATTTGTCTTTTTTATAGAGGTTGTTATACATGTCTAAATTGTGATGATATTCTAGCTACTATAATTTTTGTAGAATTTATGGTGTACTTTTGGTATACATTCATTAAATCACCTGGCATCTAAATAAATTAAAAAATGCATTAAAAGAATTTATTTAGTGATGAGCACTATGCTTTTTGGTGATCATTTAACATGTACTTTATGTTGGTTACATTGGTTGTGGCCAAATATGTTTGGAATATAAGTTAATATTTATTCTTGCAATTGATGCTTTCCTGGATAGTTTCTGGGACTTTGGTAATTGCACCATGAAAATGATGTTTGTTGAGGAACATGCTTATAACAAAGTTGTAGATGACTTATTAATATAGCTTGTGTTAAATTTTGGTGGCATTTGGCCTTGTAGTTTATGAGTTATGAATGTTCCAAGTTGGGTTCTAGAAATAGTTGTTCTCTGGAATCTCTGGACCAGATTCTGTAATTATGCATGTTTGACTTGGTTAACTTGAGAATCATGCTAAGATGATTAAAGATAATTGTAGACAATTTCATAAGATTTCCAGAATGTCTTGTTTCATGGCTATTGAATTTGTATAACTCCAGTTATAATCCAAACATGCAGCTGTTGTTTGCAGTCCAGAAATAGACAGATGCTAGTTGTAGTCGTTTACTCCAAGTGTTGCTATGTATGGCTTATGCCCTTGATGAGGGTCAAGTTAAGATACTTGTGATCTTGTTAAACTTGTCTAATGCTTGATGTGCTTGCCCTCTATAATTGGTTGTGTGGTGATAGTTAAATAGCTATTGGTGTCTATGTTTGGCATAATCTTGTGTTTGTATGAATGCTTATGTGATACATCTTGTGCTACCATTCATCATATTCATACACATGCATTTTGCATCTCATCTAGGTACACTAGATGCACCACGTGAAGGATGAGATGTTGAAGCCAAACCCAAAGATGGTGTTTGGTAGACCTATCCCGAAGATGGAAGGACTAACCAAGTGTCGGGATGGGAGATGCACGCCAAGCGAGTGTCATCTGTCAAACACTAACCTAAGTGTTTGATCTCAGGCAAGCCCCGAAGCATCATAAGTGTCCTACTTTATGAAAGCAATTAAATTTATATGTTGTATATATTGTTGTATTAAGTTATAGGAGTTGAGTGAAACCGTTGATGCATTTATTATTATCCTTGTCTACCTTGTGATATCCTGATACCCTGCTAGGTTTAGGGTCGAATAACTGCTTAGCCCTGTTTAGACTGATAGCGGTCGGTGATTTCCTGTCACCGACAACTATAGGTGGTTACTGGAATATTTTAGCTATGGAATAGATGATATCCTGAAAATAATCAAGTGTTGATGGATAATTGGAGACCGGGCAGAATAAGTATTGGGCAACTATACAGGGTTTTGGGGTGCTTGTAGTTTTCCGTCTGTGTCAATTAAGGACCGACCGTTGTTGGGCCTCGGGTCATGTTGAACGCATGTCTCACATTTAGCTGACCGAATAAAGTACCTTTCGACCACGAAACTAGGAGATTATTCAGGCCGAGTAGATTTCCTGCAGCGCACTATACCAGAGAAGGTGTGGTAGGACACGGGGGCGCGATGATAAGACCAAAGGGCAGTCAGTCGGCCCCCGAGTACATGTGGTTCCTAGCAAACTTGAGACTTTACCTAGATAGTTGACTCAGTGACCAATATCTCACTTTAGCGGGTGAGTGAGGTTTGTGTGAGGAATAAATTACCAGCTGGTTAATAATCGATTCGAATCGCCATCGCTCCTGGATAGTGAGCACTTGACTCGAGTTATGGCATCGTAGTAATGATGATGGAACACGGATGGTTATGTGGATGATGTTGGAAATGCTAAATCTGAAATGGTAACCTTTGATGTTAATGGTTAATCAAGTGATTGCTTTAGCATAGGTGCTTACCTAGATTGAATATGTTATAATAAAGATGATGCAAAAGGACTTAAATTGGTTCATTCATGATAACTTGTGCTTTTCGCAATGAGTCAAGCTAGCCCACTAAAAGAAAGACTTGCATACTCCTTGGTGTCATGTTATTTCTAGTTTATGATGGGTAAGTCTAGCTGAGTATCTTCTCGTACTCAGGGTTTATTCCCACTTGTTGCAGGTTGTGATGTATCATGACTACTACAGGAATTGGATGGCTCCTGCTGTAGTGGTGGAGTGTGATCATGGGCATGATCCTTCTGAGCTATCTTGTCTCTCATGCTTTTGTTAAAAATTGACCTTGGTACTGGCATGTATTTGAATTAAGATGATATTAGTTTCAAACTACTTTGCTTCTGCTACTTTTGAACTTGAGTTGTGATAACTCTATGGAACTCCGATCTATGTTGAATTACTTGTAATAATGGATGTAACATGTGACTTATTATGTTGAATCACTACGATCTTGGCTTGTACGTTGGTTGGTTTGAAATCCCTCGTGATTTCATTGGACTACCAGAGTTATAGGAGCTTAAGTACGAGAATTTAATTGCTCTGGCGATTGTTTTTGTACTTTTGTTCTTATAATTTGGGCGGTTCCGTGACACATGCACTAGTACTGCAGAAACCAGACGAAAAAAGAGAAGAGCTGTCCAAACTGCCCTTTTATTTTTTGCAGCTTACTATTAGTGATTAATTTCTTGCAAATAGAACATGCTGCCGTTCAATTCTTGTAGCTAACTATTACTCCCTCCGTCCCTAAATATCTGTCGCTTTACGCTTCCCGAGAAACAACTTTAATTAAATATATATTAAAAATATTAATATTTATGGTATATAATTAGTATCATTGGAAAGATCTTTAAACCTAGTTTTTTAATAAATTTATTTGGAGATACAAATGTTGCACACATTTTATACAAATCGAGTTAAACTTGCGGGCACAAAAACCGAAAACGACGTTTAATTAGGGACGGAGGGAGTAGTGTTTAATTTCTTTTACAAACAAAACATGCTCCCGTTCAAGCCAACCTACGAAGGAAATACATGCCCGAAGAAGTCAGAAAACAAGTTTATCAAGCTTTGTTGGCAAGAAGCAAGAATGAGGTACTAGGCAAGACAGATACAATAGTGGTTGCTGCTCAGTTTGGTCTACACATTCGTGTAGTTCAGCGCCTGTGGAAGCGAGGTAAAATACCACTTGCAAATAACATTCTGGTTGACCTTGGTAGTCGAAAGAGGGGTAGAGTTGGTCGTAAAGCATCTCCTGTTGATTTGGAACAATTGTGTAGCATTGCTCTCGAGGAAAGAATAACCATAGAAGATGTGTGTGCCAAACTAAACATGAGCAGATGGAAGGTACAAAGGTATTTGAAAAAAAGGGTTTCTTAGGCGTCACTCTAGTAGCATCAAACCATACCTCATTGATGTCAATAAGAAGTCTAGGTTGAAGTGGTGTGTTAACATGATAGAGAAGGATTTGCTTGGTGATCCAAGGTTTAAGGGATTTTTTTGACTTTGTGTTCATTGATGAAAAGTGATTTTACCTCTATAAAAAATCTGAGAAATATTACTTGCTACCTGAGAAAGAAGAACCCCATCGTACTCGTAAGAACAAGAATTACATCCCTAGGCTCATGTTTTTGTGTGTTCGTGCTCAGTCAAGGTTTAGGGATGGAGAGTGTATTTTTTATGGGAAAATAGAGTGTTTTCCACTTGTCACTTATGAACAAGCTATAAGAGGAAGTCACAACTGTCTTCGTGGAGCCCAAGTTATCAAGCCCATAACTCATATCACAAGAAATGTGATTAGAGATTTTATGATAAACAAAGTCTTGCCCGTCATCTGAACCAAGTGGCCAAGGAAAGATGTGAACAAACCAATTTTCATACAACAGGACAATGCACCTTCCCATTTACCTTTGAATGACCCACTTTTTTGTGAGGCTGCTAAGCACGAAGGGTTTGATATTCGTCTAATTTGTCAACCACCCAACTCTCCGGATTTCAACATTCTTGACTTGAGGTTTTTTCGAGCTATTCAAGCTATGCAATACAAGAAGAATGCAAAAAAATAGAAGACAGTTCTAGCCGTGCAACAAGTATTCATTGAATTCATTGTTCACTTGTTTCATTGTTTCTTCGACAACTAATGTACTAATTGATTGATTTCTTGAACACATATTTTGTAGGCATTTATAGAGAATTCTCCATGGAAAGCAAATAGAATTTTTGTAACACTGCAGACAGTTTTGAAGGAAGCAATGAAAGTTAAAGGAGACAACAAGATCAAGATTCCTCACATGCAAAAAGAAAAACTAGACAAAGAAGATAGGCTGCCATTGCAAATCCCTTGTGAAGCGTCATTGCTAGATGAAGCCATTGCTAGTCTCGCTGCATCAAACCAGTAGAAGAAGCAAGTTAGCTTATGTCGTAGAGACAAATGCATTTTAGCATGAAACTTTGCTAGTTAGCCTATGCCGTAGAGACAAGTTGTTTGAATGAATGAGACATGTACCTCGCTGTTATTTCTTTGCGTCTTACTTCTTCTTGAGCTCGCCCAGAAACTTCAAAACGTGCTCAGGCACTAGTGTCGCCATCCATTTGAAGCTTTTCCCCATCAGGAATATAGGTTTCACAATCGAATTTGTCTAGGCCGTCCATTATCCTTGCAGAGAGGTCGTAGTCACTGTGACCAAGACCACAACAGGCACACACCTTAGCGAGACGGTGAGCTAGGCGACAGGCTTCAACGCCGTTGCAGTCGTGGGTCGTGGCGCAGTGATCACAAGGAGGCGGCTGGGACTCCGGTAGCAAGGAATCTTGCACAATCTCCTCTGCCTCGACGGACGCCTTCTTCGCCGCATCCATGGAGTCTACCAACGCCGCGTCCATGGAGTCTAGTATGAAGGACTCCGGCGCCACATCCATGGAGTCCTCGGGCGCCATCTCCTCCGACTCGATGGAATCCGGCGCCATCTCCTGCGACACTACAGAATCCGGCGCCATCTTCTCTGCCTCGACGGAGTCCGACGTCATCTCCTCCGAGGTGAGCGCCACATCCATGACAGCGAGGAAGCGACGTTGATGGTGACCGGCGAGTGGCGATTATGGCGAGTGGCCAGCGGCTTAAGAAATCACGCGCGGAGGCGAGAGGCGAGCATGTGCGGTGCAGATGAGAATCGAGGCGCAGAGTAACTACGCGGGCGAGCGGCGCGGAGTAACTACGTGGGCTCGTGATCGAACAGGCAAGGGCAAACGCGTCCACAATACTCGCTGCGGCTCCAGAACGCCATTTTTTACGCAAATGAGGGGAGGAGCCAGGATGTCGTTTATTTCTATATGGAGGGAGTACTCCCTCCGTCCAAAAATATTTGTCGTTTTTGCTTCCCGAGAACCAATTTTGATAAAATATATATTAAAAAATATTAATATTTATGGTATATAATTGGTATCATTGGAAAGATCTTTGATTCTAGTTTTTTAATAAATTTATTTAGAGATACAGATGTTGCACATATTTTCTACGAATCGAGTTAAATTTGTGGCACGGAAACCAAAAGCGATAGATATTATGTGATGGGGGAGTATAGGGTTCAAGACTTCTAGAGCGTCACGCAACAAGTATCTGCGACGATAGCAACGTTCCAACAAGTTCATTGTTCTGTCTGTTCCCGTTAAATACAGTCTATGTTGCATACGACACATCCTCAAGAATTCGCGGTAAAACAATGAATACGGTAATTTACCAGTAGAATTTGAACAGAATTCAAAACGAACACGAGTGCAGATCTGCATGATCCTTCCACCCACTGAAGTTATCTTCAGACAATGGGCAGATGTCTTCAAAATTCCAAATTTTTACTTTTCATCCCGTCGCATCGAATCTTTGACATATGTACAGAGCATTAAATATAGATAAAAAAATAACTAATTGCACAGTTTAGTTATAAACTAGTAAATATGCCCGTGCGTTGCAACGGGTATCAAATAGATAATTCTAAAGCAATGAATTTCTCAACCAAGACGAACATGCAAAGTGTCATGCTAAGATATTTTAATTTGTTCACATGTATGTTGAATTCATATCAACACCACCTTTCTTAACCCTATGACCATTTCTTTCTTCAAAACACAATTCTCCATTTGCATATTCGTCTCTGTCTTCCCAAATCCCGATACTGCCTTGTTGTTGCCATCTACAAGCCTCGCCATTCCCGCGTACCTTAACCTTGAGGCCATGCCTCCTCTTTGGCCTCACCCTCTCACATGTAAACTACACATTAATTTTTATATTGATATGTAGGGCTTATCCGGTTATGTTATGAAGTTACTTCATGTGAGTCCAATTCACATGTAAATAAAATAATATATGTTTCCTCGCAAATAAGTAGAAAGACAAGCATGTAAAATATGTTGAATTGTAAATAAAAAGATGTACCTCAATAATGCCCCAAATGCTAAAGCGACAGTTTCAATGGGCACTTATACAAAAAAAAAGAAATTGCTAAATAAATCTAATATTCACATCTAGTTAGTTTTATAGATGCAAAAAATGAAATATAACTGCATTTTACTGATGCAACATGGTTATGTTGTACTTTGCACAATATACGTATGTGAATACAAAATATGCATTAGGCATCCACATGAAATACTTTACAGCAGTGAAGCAATTTACAGTTCAACACCTACTGAAGAAACATTTTGCTCCAGCCTTGCAAAGAAACTCCATCATTTTTTCTATCAACTTCATTCAAGACCTTTCTTGCTCTCCTCGACAGAATAGTATACATGCCTTAGGATATTACTTAAGAAGATTGAGGCGAAGAATTCATCACCTATCTTCTGGACCTCAAAGGGCCCAGCTCTTGTTCACATAAAGTTATTGAAGCTCTTCAGGCCTATTTGACTATAACTGCTCTACAAGCCTGGACCATCCTATTATTTTCAGTATTTCTAAATCTATGGACTGCACTAAAACCAACCTTGCTCAAATATTGGAAGCATCTGGGGCCACTTGAAAGCAGTAGCTAATCCTACTACTAAGTGGATGGTGTCTGGCACAGGAACAAGAGGCAATCGTGCAAAAATGGCACAAAAATCTGAACACTATCTTATATGGGTGGATCTGCGGCACTTGCTCATGCTTTCAAAGGGCAGACATTCAGCTACTAAACCACCAGATACGTATATATCTGGGGACATGAGTTTGAGCAGCACCTCCTATAAAACATAAGCAAAGATTGTGATAATAATCAACTCTAAATAAAAGAACGATGGAATAAACTCTGAACAAAGTTAATCTGAAACAGAGAGATGGTGGTTTAGTATTTAATTTTCATAAGGAACTTTGTATATTTGTCTCACCGAGGAATTGATGTATGGAACTATTTGGGGTCTGTTACAATGCCTGGGCAAAACCTAGTTTAGTGTGAATGTTGCAGCCTACGGGAATTCAAAGATGTCACAATATCTACTATTCTACTATGGGTTCAGATATACAATCCTAGATTCCTCTAGGACAACTAAATCTGCAAACTAAACATATGAAAATACCAGCAGATTAAAATTCTCAACGAAACTGAAACTGCAAATAATTTCACATAATGGTTGCTTTTCTCAAACACCGAATTCATTTTATTTTTCAGTGTAGTCTAACCAAAATTGAAATTTGAAGTCTTCCTATGTTGTAGTGTAAAAGAAGACACTATCACGATAAAGGTACCTGGCAAATACAATCAAAATTCTTGTTTGACGATAATAATAATAAGTCCACCAATCCTTTTTAAATGCAGGAGAGTTGCGTTTCTTTGCATTAGGAAGAAAAGGGGTGAGACCGCGAGAAACCTTACAAACACAACACCCAAAAACCACAGGAAAAAAACAAAAAACAGAATAATTTACTTTATAAAAGGTTGAATAGATCGTTGATGACCATCACAAACAGGACCCAAGCAAGCCTAAGCTTGCTACTGTTCCCCATCCGACACCATGGACGAACTGATGAAAAATACTAATAATGTGTAGTTGTACAAAGAATATAACCTATATGTCAATAAAGGGTATCCATTGACAAGCTTAGGTTCAGCATTGTAACTTATCTAGTGTTGTATGCTTGGATCATGCTGCAGCTATACCGAGCAACACAATGGATCATTGACACTTGACAGAGACATGTTCACATATACATAAATAAGTAAGTTTAAGAGCACATACACATAGCTAATGTTGCAGCCCATAATCCTGGATCATCCTGGCCTCTGAGTTAAAATAGCATGATAGCATATACAGATATCTCAATTCAACAAGCAAAGTTAAGCATGACAAGAATTTCCAGGTGAAACTCTGAGGCAAGGTGTAGGAAATAAACTAAAAACAAAACAAAGAAATAAAGCGACACTTAACCTACATGACTTAAGTTTCACATGCTCAAAAAATTAGTCAATTTGCCAATATAAATTATTTTAGTGTTTCTGTAGGCTGCGACCCATCTTCAGATTGATAACTACATAGCTGCACATCACCAAAAATACTTCTAGTATGGAGCAAGTTTTGACAGTAGCATATTACTTTATCATATTCATAGAATTGCAGTCTACTGATTATCATTTGGCCTAATTCTTAATTAGAGTGTCAGAAGGTCACATGCAAGCACTGAACAAATCATAGCTATGAGAAACTTTTCTGGCCTATGAGAATTTTATGATAAAATAAAGGATATCATAATATAATAAGATGCATACCACATACACAAATTAAGCTGAACAGGGAGAGGAGAGAGATTATAGGGACAAACCTGAGGAAGATGGTGACTTGTGGGAAGGGCAAGTTGAGGTACTCCATTATTTTCAACACTGCTTTAGACTTGATGTAGGACCTGCAAAAATCATAATAAGATTAATGATATATAGTAATCATCAATAAAAAAATCTTGAAGAAAGCTAATGGTTGGCCACCTGTGTTTCTCGATAAGAACAGCACTGGAGATGTTGGGATCTCCCTGTAATTTTTCCAGACACATAAAACACAGAGAGGTAGAATACTAATCATAATTAAGAAATCAGTATGTTCAAAATAAGCAAGAGGCGTTAACTTACCCATCCAAATGAAAAAGGGAGGTTATTTCCAGTTCCAAGAGGTACAGTAGCAACAGTAGGGGATGTGATAGCTTCAGGTCACTAACTACTCCAAGCAGCCCGCTTGCCGTGCCATCACCACCAGAATTTCAAAGATCCCTGGTTAATAAAAGGACATATCCAATCAGAAATTCTTTTTGGACGCATAAATTCAAAAGTAGGTTTCTCACAATTAACCATAAGATTTTCTGAATTTGAGTAGCAACAAGGTCACCGTTAGATTTTGAGCTTTACAAAATTCAAAATTGCAGTATAATCTATGTAGAACCTTATCAGGAGCCTCTTCTGAGATATAAAAAACCTTTGAAAAAAATTTGAGTGGATCCAACAATAAGAAAATGATTTGAAGTAATGCTATAGTATAGTGCAACTGTGCAAGGGAATGCATATTTTCAGTGTTACAGCATTGCCAAACTGCTAGCCTATTTACCTGCGCTTCATTGAGAAGTTCACGGTATGTTTTGATCAGACTGCTTCCCAGTTGGCCACCACTTCTACAGTTGATAAAGACTACAACAGGGCAACATGGCACACTATCAACAGACTTGTTCAGAGCCCGGCTTCAGTATGTAATCTGGGATGTAGTAGTCTGTCAGTGGCCCGCATGAGCTGTGGCAGGAACCATTAGTGCCAATTCTGTGCAGTTCCATCCTGCAAAAATGTTTTCATGTGTAACCATATATAGTTGAATTGAATGCCCCCTCCCCATTATCTTCCATCCACTGAGAAGTGTAAAGAATTAGAAGGTGCAGGATGGTCAAAGTTACTTGTAAAGCTATATGATTTCACTACGGCCACCTCGTATCTTACAGGATTGTTGATGCATTATCTAAAATGACAAAAGGGAATTTGAGCAATGACCAACAACAATCGGAAATATTCCCCTAAAATAAAACATTACTAAAAATCACAGAGTGGACTTTTCAAGATGTTGGAAGCAGGGACAGGTCGCTGATGCTGATTCCAAGGACGGCGGCAAGAACGTCGAACGCCGCGAGCTCTGCGGCGGTGTGGACGAGTGACTGCCATGCGTCCGCGTGGGCCCCGAGCTGCAGCCTCCCCGCAGCGTCGGCGAGCAGGGAGAGCGCCTTCGGGAGCAGCGACGACGCGGCCTGCGGAGCCGCCGCCGGCTGCTGGCGCTGGTTCTTGCGCTTGCGGGGGTTGGCGGCGCCGGAGCCGGAGCTAGGGTTGGAGTCCCTCTCCCTGTCCTCTGCTATGCACCTTCTTCGCTCCCGACCGCTATCCCCAGATTCAGCACGGGTGAGACTCGATCTCGGCGGAATTTTATGGCCTGTTAAAGTTGGCAAGAATTTGTTTCGAAAGTCCTAGGGACTTGTCCGATCCGAGCTAGATTCCGATTCCAACCCACTAAGTGGATGAACCGTCAGCAATGCCATCAAGGATGGCCAACGCGGCGGCGGTGGCTTCTTGGAAGAACGCGGCAGCACGGCCATGGGAGGAGGCGGCGCAGACTGCTCCGCGCTGGTGCTGCACGTGATACGGGAGGAGCGGCGGCGCTGCGCACGGGACTTTGCCTCGGGACATGAGCAGCAGCGGTGCTGCGTGCGGGACGGCGGCGCTGCACGGAAGCAACGGCGGCGCTGGAGGGAAGCGATGCGGCAGCGACGTGTAAATCCCGACGTGAGGAGTGGGCCGGTGTCGAATGGGCCAGACGTGAGCGAGTGAACGGGGACGGTTGGGCCTAGTCTGAATGGGCTGGACGAAAAAAAAGAGCCTGAAATTTTGCCTCTTTATTATTAGGTATAGATATAGATATAGATTACGAGACGAATCTTTTAAGCCAAATTAATCTGATTGAACACTAATTGCCAAATACAAACAAAAGTATTACTGTAGCTAAATTCGTAAACACCCCCGATCTACAAACTCAGATTTCGCAGCAGCTGAGCCGAGTTCCATGCCTTCTCGGGAAACAGAGCAATAGATAGACGAGGCACATCGCGTCAGCGTTAACCGCCTGCGGTACGCGCCATAAATAATAATTGAGAGGTCCCGATAAATGCTGGCACTAGTAGCTTGCCAGCTCCTGACTCCAAGCAAGCCATAACTGCAAGAAAGCAACGGCAGCAAGAAACCTTGGAACCATCGGAGCAGAGATCGCGGCGGCGATGGCGGCCAAGGGGAGGACGGAGCTGGACGTGGGCGCCGACGGCGTGGCTGTAATCACCATCTACAACCCGCCCGTCAACTCGCTCTCCATCGACGGTATGGTACTCCGCTCAACCCCGTCATCCCAAATCTGTTTCCTTCTTCTCTATTTTTCTTTGTGCCTGCCCAGTTGATGCGAGATTGTCAGATTGGGGTTTTGAGGCCTGCGGGTGGTCGAATTAGACGTGGGGAGATGTACGAGTACCTCCTTTATGCCGATTCTTTCCACCGATGTGCTTAATTTTGTCCCTCGTGATCTGTCTGATCCAAAGATTGCGCCTTTTGGGGTATATACACGGGTTTATGCGGAACTGTAAAGGCATTCTCGATTTAATTACTTTATTTGCAGAATTAGAGTATTATTATGCAATTTTTTATTGGGGCTGGCACCTGGCGAAATTCCTCTAGTTCAAGTTATCTGCTGTGAAATATTTCTTTAAGGATGTTTCTTCTGCGTTTGCTATACCGCTATGTACCAATTGTTTGATTGAACTGCATCTGGCCAGAAACCTCGTTATTTCTACTTTTTTTTCGTTCCCCGACCCATATAATAAATTTTCATAGGATTTCTAATGTGGTTGTTCCTTATTATAACGTGTATATACTAACAAACAAGCCATGCTACTGATGCTAGTCATCTTTGTTTTACTTCAGAGCATTGATGAACAGCTTGACTCTGTGCCCAGTGAATTTAGTGTGAAAATTACTTCACTGAATAGATAGATTGTTTAGTTTATTTATCTTATAACATGAGAATATTTAGATAGGAAAACATCATTTCAGCCAAAGGATTACTCCCTCCATCCCAAATTATAAGATATTCCAAGAATCTTGGAGAGTCAAAAGATCTCTAAGTTTGACCAAATTTATATGATAAGATAATAATATTTATGACACCAATTAAGTATCATTAGATTCTTCATTAATTATATTTTCATAGTATACCTATTTGATGTTATAAATTTTTGTAATTTTCTCTATAGTTTTGGTCAAACTTAGGATGCTTTGACTCTCCAAAATTCTTGGAATGCCTTATAATTTGGAATGGAGGGAGTACTTTGTAACTTGTATAGTTTGCATATTTTGATGCACTTACTCCCAGTTTTTATGAGTGGATGCTTCTGGAGTTTTTAAGATTTAGTTAAAAACATTAAATAAATCCCATCATTTGCATCCAAATCCCCGCTATCGAAAAATACCCTTGCTTTACACATGGCGCAATCCCTTGTTAAATACATGGAACTTCAAAAAGATTTCCTGCTGTGTTGGGTGTATATGCACAATTTTCAAAACTCTAGAAACATGGAATCACTACAAACATGTTAGTTTCATTCAGAAAGAAAGGATAATGTTGCACTTAGATTATTATGGCATTTTGCAGGTTCCGATGCAATGTACACATATAGTTTAGGCGCACAAACAATTGACCATATAGCACACAAACAATTGATGAACTAACATTTCTTTCTTGTTTGCACTTAGACATATACATATGTAAGGCTCCTCAAATGCATCTATATATAAGCCAATCAGAATAATTCTCAAATTGTTAGATTCAGTATTATATTTTAGGGTCATCATGTGTTTGATATATTACATTAGCTGCTAAGTACGTTGCTTCAAGTTCGCATTTCTTTTTCTTTCAGTCTTATATAGCTTAAAGGAAAGCTATGAAGAAGCACTTCGGAGAAGCGATGTTAAAGCTATTGTTGTTACAGGTATATATAAAGCAGTTCATTCTTTTTAAGCAGTACATGTGTCAATTTTGGAAGGCAGAGACCAGACTGCAGGACCTTCTATCCCCTCTCCACCTGTTTGCCTGACGACAATTTTTCTTTTACAACCTATGACAGGGAAAGGAGGGAAGTTTTCTGGAGGATTTGATATTAGTTCCTTTGGTGGTGTTCAGGGAGGCCAAAGTATGTTATACTTACCTACTTTCCATTTCTCGCTACACTATCTCATCTTATAATTGTTTCTTAATTTATCTACAGTTCTCAATACTAACTGGTTTATTATTTTTTAACAGCATTGCAACCAAAGGTTGGTTACATAGCAATAGATATTCTCACAGATACTGTAGAAGGTATTAATTCATTCAGCTTTCTTGTTTGGTTATTAATTTTCTGTTGAAGAATTGTTCTGATCATTTTCCTATGTATTGTCCTAAATAGCTGCAACAAAGCCATCAGTGGCAGCAATTGATGGTCTTGCTCTTGGTGGGGGTTTAGAAGTTGCCATGGTACTTCATTGTTTTATCCTTGTCACTGTCATTTAATTTTCATTATTTCAGAGGTGATAACATTAATGAAAATGTTTATGTATTCATTTAGGCATGTCATGCACGGATTGCAACTCCTACAGCTCAATTAGGTCTTCCAGAACTTCAATTAGGAATTATTCCAGGATTTGGAGGTATATTCATGTTACTATTTATATAAGAAATTCTTAATGCCCTAGGTACGAAATGATTCATTTCTGAGTATCCTTTCGACCTTATGGTTCCCTATTTCTTAACTGTAGGAACACAGCGACTCCCACGACTAGTTGGACTGACAAAATCTTTGGAAATGATGCTGGTAAGCTCTGCTGCTTCTTTCCTTCCTCTTTTGAACTTCAGGATTCTGTTTTCTGGCATTATCTTCTTTTAATGCGCCCAGCTGCTCCAATTATTTTAAAATATGTGTAATTTTTCCAGTTATCTAAGCCAATCAAGGGTGGTGAGGCACACCAACTGGGTCTGGTTGATGCCTTAGTTTCTCCTAATGATTTGGTGAATACTGCTCGTCAGTGGGCTTTGGATATATATGAGTGTAGGAGGCCCTGGATCAAAAGCCTTTATAAGACTGACAAGCTAGAACCTCTTGGGGAGGCTAGGGAAATTCTGAAGTTTGCAAGAGCTCAAGCTCAAAAGCAGGCAGCTAATCTTCATCACCCACTTGTTTGTATTGATGTCGTTGAAGAAGGTATAGTTGCAGGACCACGAGCTGGACTCTGGAAGGTACTTGATTTGATTTATGTTTCTGCATGCTTATTTTAAATTTTTATTGATGGATAGCGTTTACAAAATTCTGGGCACATTTATTTGATGAAAATGCAGGAAGCAACTTCTTTCCAGGAACTGCTTTTCTCAGATACTTGTAAAAGCTTAGTTCATGTGTTCTTTTCTCAGCGGGCAACGTCTAAGGTACAAGGATGCCTTTTTGTATTAATATGAATCATACAATGTACTAATCATTTGTTACACGGAACAGATTCCAGGTGCTACAGACTTGGGGTTGATGCCTAGGAAAATAACTAAAGTTGCCATTTTAGGTGGTGGACTTATGGGTTCAGGAATTGCAACTGCAATGATATTAAGTAACTATCCTGTGGTACTTAAAGAAGTAAATGAGAAGTTCCTAAATGCTGGAATCGACAGAATCAAAGGTTGAACATGGTTTAGCATCATCTTAAATCCTGCTTATTGTTTGGAAAATCTTTTGATAGTTCAATCAGTACGATTATATTAAATAAACTTACTCACTACTTTGTTCCCCCAGCCAATTTGCAGAGTCGAGTAAAGAAAGGGAAAATGACCGAGGAGAGATATGAGAAGGCTATGTCTCTTGTCACAGGTGTTCTTGATTATGAACGTTTCAAAGATGTGGACCTTGTTATAGAGGCAAGTCTTTACTCTTTATCCTACCCTCATTCATGCTCCAAACGATACTTATTATAGTAAGCTCCTCTATCCTTGTTCATTTGTTTGTCATAATTGCAGGCAGTTATTGAGAATGTGAAGTTGAAGCAGCAAATATTTTCTGACTTGGAGAAGTACTGTCCTTCACATTGCATCCTTGCTACTAACACATCTACAATTGATCTTAATCTGATTGGGGAGAAAACAAAGTCTCAAGATCGTATTGCTGGTGCACACTTCTTTAGGTAATGCAGTGTAAAGTTGATGCATGTTTATTTTTTTGCATCACTTTGTTGACTTATTGTATAATGCAGTCCTGCGCATGTAATGCCTCTTCTGGAAATAGTTCGTACTCAGCACACTTCACCACAAGTTGTTGTTGACTTGCTGGATGTTGGGAAGAAGATTAAGAAGACACCAATAGTGGTTGGGAACTGTACTGGCTTTGCAGTTAACAGGATGTTCTTTCCATACACTCAATCAGCACTCTTTTATGTTGATCTTGGTGTGGATGTTTATAAGATTGATCGTGCCTGTACCAAATTTGGAATGCCCATGGGTCCTTTCAGGTAAGATATCGAACCTTGCATTATGGTAGTTCAGTCTATAAGTTTCTGCAACTTTCTTTCTATTTCATGAGTGACTACAGATGGATTCAAAACTGTTGCTCCTTTTCTCCTTATATCCAGACTGGCAGATCTGGTTGGTTTTGGTGTGGCCGTGGCCACTGGTATGCAATACCTTGAAAACTTCCCAGAGAGGGTCTACAAATCAATGCTACTTCCTCTGATGATGGAGGACAATAGGGCAGGTAAGCATAATCAAACAGTTATGTTGCCTTATCAGTTTGTTCTCTATGCAGCTCATATCTTTATTTGTTTATTATGAAATGATTAAATCAGGTGAAGCCACTCAAAAGGGATTTTACAAGTATGAGGGCAAGAGGAAGGCCACTCCTGATCCTGAAATTATGAAATATATTGAAAAATCTAGGAGCATGGCAGGAGTTACACCAGATCCTGAGGTTTGCTTTCATAATCCTTTTGACTGTCCATGCCCTTCTGTTATTCCTCGAGAAATATGCACTTTTTTCTTTCCCCAAGCTCATGTGTTAGGTAGTAATACAATAACTTGGTGGCTGTGGCCTCGTGAATTTCTTTTTGTTAGTCTGTTCCTAGTCTCTTGTCAGTTGAGAAGTTGCCATTACTGTACAGTCTCATTTGTGCTGATAGTAATACAACACCTCGAGATATGGTGTTATGTACTTTCCATATAACCATGCTGCCTTTTGGGTGCCTAACTCAATTCGTCTTGGGTGTGGAAGGCGATAGCACCCAAGTTCAAGTCCTCATCAAGGCAAATCTTGGTGCTTATTTCTTCTTAATTAAAAAGAAACCTGGTTCACTGGTTTGGAAACAGGTTTTGAGGCCTTGGTACATATTTGTTCTTAATTAAAAAGAAACCCGGTTCACTGGTTTGGAAACAGGTTTTGAGGGAACTGTGGTTTGATGGTGTCAATTAAATAGTAAGACTATCCCAACACTGTGTTGAAGTCATTTTTCTTTATGCTAAATGTGATGGTTAGGATGACATGAAATGCCAAAGCAATTTGGATATAACATTTGGTGAAGTAAATGTTATATTCTTTTCGGAACTGATGATAAGGTTGCTTCTAATGCTGAAAACTTTGGTGCTATTGTGCCAGCTGCTGAAGCTAAGTGAGAAAGACATAGTTGAGATGGTGTTTTTCCCGGTGATAAATGAAGCCTGCAGAGTCCTTGATGAGGGTATCGCGGTCAAGGCTTCTGACCTAGACATTGCTTCAATCTTTGGCATGGGGTTCCCACCTTATAGGTCTGCTTTTGAGAACCCTGGTCCAATTTGCCTCTTTCAACTGATCGATGGTTTATTTGTAATTCAACTGCTCACACTCTATTCGCTGCTACAAGCAGGGGAGGTGTCATGTACTGGGCAGATTCCATCGGTGCAAAGTACATCCATGGAAAGTTGGAGGAGTGGACAAAGCGGTATGGCAGCTTCTTCAAGCCTTGCTCTTACCTCGCTGAAAGAGCTGCAAAAGGGATTCCTCTGGTGAGCAAGTCATTTGTCATTATCCTTTCAGCTGCCATCATTGTCTTAAACCATATCAGTTTACTTCTATCATATGTACATTCGAAAAACAGTTTAGCACTTACATTGAATCTTGCACATGGGTACCTTGTCATGCAATACTCTGAATTTTGCAGCTCATTAGCATGTTTACAAATTTCTAGTGTGATAGCATTAAATTACCTACACTCATCCTCTTATTTTATCTGTAACATTTTGTATTCTTTTTGGTCTTTTCTTAATGCAATGATATTATCACCATAGCACCTGTTTCGAAATAAAAATTCATTTGCAGAGTGCACCGGCGAAGAAAGTCCAGGCTCGGCTATAAGACGAACACCAGGTTTCCTTGTGGACGGAGGAGACTACACTGAATACACTCCAGCGAAGGTGCGGAATATGGAGCATCCGGAGTACCCTGAAGTAGGCCAGTGTTATTGTTGTGAGAATGCGTAGAGCTGTAGGTTACCACTATCAGTCATGAAACGCAATATGCTACTGTGAAATAAAGTAGAGAACTGTAGCACGGTGGTGTCTTCTTTTATATTGTGAGAGAATAATTATCGTGAAGTTGCAAGCCCGGGCACCCTTCAAAATACAAGTATGCTTTCTGTCACCTGTAAAAATTAAAAGATATTTTTTTCTTTTTTGTGGAATTTCATGAGATTGAGGCACTGTTTCCATCAATCTCATTAGTGTCAAGGTCAAATGGCTCGGATGGGAAATGAGTATGTCACGACATGGGCCTTGGGCCTTGTAATAGGATTAGGAGTGGATGTGTTTGGGCCGTAAGTCTTGTCTGTTATCAGTTCGGCAGGAACCAGAGTCCCATATATGTAGTACCATGTGAATGGAGACATCAGATATGAACAAATCAATTATCCCCTATCTCTACCGTCTTGCTCCTAGCTTCTTTGCTAGAGACGGCACCGCCGTGCTCTTCGCCATGCGCATTCGCCGGCAAAACCCTCTAGTTATCTAGAATCATGACATTTGGTACCGGAGCCATCGATCGAGGAATTCGCCGTGCTCATCGAGATCGTGTGGATCTGCTCCTAGGTGTCTCGGTATGGCCGGATCTACACTGTCTGTCTCCGCCATCGCCGAGCTCGAGGCGCAGATGCATCGCCTGCTGCAGATGATGGAGGAAGCGAACGCGGGGATGTGTAGCACCCTCAAGACCCTCGCATCTGCGACACGGTTGTCCACGCTGTCGTCTTCGCCCACTTCACCGGCGTCCTCGACTAACTGCTGCGCCGGCAGTTGCGACACCACCATCCACCCCCGCACGGACTGCAGCGCCTACACCTACCAACACCATTTCAACGACTTCAGCGACAACACCATCGTCTTCCACCCGGCTCGTGTCTTCGACCACCGTGCGCCCTGCAACACCGGTAACGCCAACAGCCATTCCTACACCAGCCGCCCCAAGCACAGAAGAGGCCATCAGCAACATTTGGTCCACCGGGTGCTCGATGCAAGTCTACAGAAGCAATGATGCTGCGGTCCCTCGGGTGCTGCCCGACTGGTGTTCGACGCTACATCGCAGCCACAACACAAGCACGCTAGCAGCCGTGCCCGCCGTGCCGACTGCAACGCCAACCACAATCGTGGCTGCGACCACTACTGCATCTCCACCCACCCCCACACCAAACTCTTCAGATGCAGAGGACGACCCTACCATCGCCTCGCCCACCAGGTGTTCGACAGATTGCTTTGGCAGCGACACCAACATGCTGGTGCCCGGGAGCGCATCGGTCATGATGATGATGGAGCGGGACCGTGGGCGGTAAAGATGGCAACGGCCCCGATCCCCGATTCCCCGGGACGGGGCCAAATTACCCCCACGGGGGATTGATACGGTAGAAAAGCTATCCCGGTTGGGGATCACGGGGACAGGGACGGTGCTTTGCTCCTCATCCCCGATCCCCACCAACCTGCCCTGCCTAGCAACCTTTGAACGAGCTATGCGGCCCATTAAAGGCCCAATCTCGTAGCCTAGTATATATACGCGCTCCTAACCCTAAATCCCTCCCCAAACCGACCCTATCCATTCCTCAGCCGCCACTCACTTCAGCATTGAGCAGTCTAGGAGCCGCTCACTTTCAGGTGCTCGCGGCTTGCCTGCTCCAGTGGCACAGCACACCAGCCGCCGTCCCGCCGCCAACCGGCGGCACCTCTGCTACTCCGCGTCTGCTTGCCCGCAGTCCGTGCTCCAGACGGCGTGAGTTGCAGAGCCTGCTGCTTGGTCCTGTCGTCCTGCGTGGAACGGAGCTGGTTGCCCGGAGATTCAGATTGGAACGATGTGTTGCTGCTTGGAGCCAAAAAGAGCAGCGTCGTTTGGAGCCGGGATGACTCCATGGTAGCAGTTTGCTAATGCATTTAATTTGGTTGCCTTTTCCCTTCTCCCATCCAAGAATATGTATTTTTTTCGCTGTCGATTGGAGCTTTGAAGGTGGCCGTGAGGGTGGCCTGGCTGGAATGGATCTGGGTAGTGGTGTACATATGTTGTGATTTATGGATCCATGATGTGTTTGTACTATTGGTTCGTTTGTATGCTACTAATGTGAATTTCTGAAACACATGAATGGGTGCTATGGTGATGAACTGACGTGGGGACAGTGATCCCCATGGGGATTTTTTCCCCACAAAGGGACAGGGATGGGGAGAACATCTCTCCTGTGAGCTCTCACGGGGACGGGGACGGGGACGGGGAATTTGTTGCCCCGTGGGGACGGGGATGGGGACTCATTCTCCGACGGGGAATTCCCCGTCGCAATCCTTGGCCAGCCATTCTGGTTAACGTTTGGTCTTGGCAGATAGTGATTGATGCATGCCACTTCTTTTAGGTGCGGTCCAGCCGTCCTGGTAGTGACTAGTGGTTGACAGTTGCTCCCTTGTGCTACAGCCACGCGCCCACGCCATGCGTAACACTAGGAGCTTCCACGGTGCCATTGCAGTTGGTCCGTCGCATATAGCAGGCTTGGGTTCGTGTATGCAAGCAGTAGTATAGGCACTTGGTAGAGATTCAAAGTCCGGAGTATCCTTAGAGAGTGTTTGAGACTGCTCCATAAACTCTGCTCAACAAACTCCACCGTGGAGCAGCTCTACAAAAATCTGGAGTTTGTAGAGTATCCCTTTAGGTGCTCTCACAATTCCACCCTTTTTCTCGAACCAAGTGCGTGGAGCTAAAACCGTTTGGCCAAAAAATATGAAACAGAGCTGAAAAACATGGAGCGGAGTAGTCCCAAACACCCCCTTAGAGCAACTTCACATGGGAGCTGCTTCGGCTGCTAAAGGAGAAGGATGAGTTGCCATGGCTATGCTGAGATTTTATTCAACTATATGAGAAAGAAGGGGTCTTCCTCGAGCGGAAAGGAGTGTGGAGAAATTCCGCCAAGTTCTGGAGGATTGTGATTTACATGACCTCGACTTTGTGGGAGATGCTTTCACTTGAAGGAATCATCACCATGATGTTGCAAGTTATATAAAGGAGAGGTTGCACCGGGCCGTGGCAAACAGTGCATGGAGGTGTCTTTTTTCCCTAGTGCGTGTTGAAAATGGGGATCCTCGATACTCTGTTCATCGCCCAATAATTGTGGATGTCGGGGAGAGGGAATCCAAATGGTGTGAGCAACCAAGGGTGGTGGTGCATTAGTTTGAAGCAAGGTGGTTAGATGAGGAAGATTGTGCCACGAGAGTTGAGGAGGCATGGATGGGAGCTTTAGAGGAGGGAGAGGTGAGTATGATGGAAATCCAAAAAAGGTGCTGGGAGAACTATGGAGATGGGACAAGAATGTTCTGGGAGATTTAGAGAAGAGGATAGGCAAGGTAAAGAGGGAGCTGGAAAATTGTAGGAGAAGAAGCATATGTCAGGAACAAGTGAACCAGGAAAACATATTGAGGTATAAGCTCGAACGCTTGCAGGACCAACTACATGTTTACTGGAAGCAAAGAGCTCATACCTCATGGCTGACAAAAGGGGACCGGAACACTAAATTCTTTCAGCATATGCTTCAGAGAGGAAAAGAAGGAATTATGTGAGAAGATTGATTGATGATAGCGGAGCAGTGGTGGAAGGAAAGCACCTTACGATGTTTATTGCTAACCAATACCAAAAATCTTTTCTCATCTCAAGCAAGGAATCATGTCCAAGAAAATGCAGTGCTAGATTGTGTTCGTAGGAGGGTCACTCAGGACATGAATGAAATGTTACTAGCTCCGTTCACAGGAGGGGAGGTGCTAGTCACTTTAGAGAGCATTGGGGATCTTAAAGCCCCTGGCCCAGATGGGATGCCCGCAAAATTCTATAAACGATTCTGGCCTCTCCTGGGAAATTGGGTGAAGGCAAAACTTCTTGCTGTACTCAATGGAGGCAAGATGCCTCAAGGCTGGAATGACACAATCATTATGCTGATCCCCAAGGCCAAATCACCGGAGAAGCTCAAGGATCTCAGATCAATTAGCCTTTGTAATGTGCTGTATAAGCTCATCTCCAAAGTCCTTGGCTAACGAACGTAAAGCTATGCTCTCAAAAATTATTTCTCCATCTCAAAGTACTTTTGTTCCAGGATGAATGATCACAGATAATGTCTTGGTAGCATATGAATTCATCACTTGAACTCAAAACAAAAAGGGCCTGCAGGCGTGACTACCATTAAACTTGACATGAGTAAGGCTTATGATAGGTTTGACCGGCCTTTCCTAAAAATGATGATGCTGAAATTGGATTTTTCATCAGAGGTGGGTAAACCTGGTAATGAGATGTGTTTGTACTGTGTCATATCGTATCAAGGTGAATGTGGAATACACAGAGAGGATTTTCCCCCAGCGAGGCTTAAGGCAAGGAGACCCCTATCGCCATACCTTTTTATCTTATGTGCAGAGGGTTTGTCTGCACACTACAAAAGTTTCGTTCATCCATGACGGATTGCTTCCGTCACAAGAGCCCCGAAATCCGTCATAGAACGCCATCTGTGACGGAAATTTTTTCTGTCATGTATCAAGCGTCACAGATCGGCTACGAGCCATCTGTGACGAATTCTTACAGCCCATATATAAACCCAGAATTCTTACAGCCCATATACGTATGGGAATCATAGCAAATATACATACAGTTACAACAATCACACATATATATCAACCCATACAGTTACAAAAAAGATGGAAAATAGAATTTCAGTGCACCACAAGGACTAATGTAAATATATTTATATTTATTTCTTCCACCTCGTTTTTCAATCGATCGTGGAATTTATCCTTCCATAGCCTTGCCCTTCAGTATTAAGGAAACAGGTTAGCTATCCAAATAGTACATATAGTCAGTGTAGGTAAAAACAGTACATACAGTTGGTGTACATATAGTTAGATGTAGACTAGGCATCACGTGCTGAATCTTGTACTGATCTAAACGTAGACTAGGCATCACGTGCTAAATCTTGTACGGATCTAAACGCCTAACAAAAATTGCAGTTCGCACATGTGGAGAGTGGAAATAAGTGCGTACATACCCCAGAGACTTGATGATGTTTGGGCTGGCAGCAGCAGGGAGGCTGACCAGTAAGTTTTCCAACTTTCAAGCACATGCACATCCAGCCTTGCATAATCAAGTGTTCTGGATTTTCCTGAAATTGCCACCCCAAAAACACCATCAGGAGCTATAGTCACTAATAGTCAAACAGAATAATACATAATTAACATGGAAAGACAAATGGTAGAACAAGTTGCTTATAATAATCATTCGGTCAATAGAGTTTGACCTTAGCACATAATCTTGTCTATGGAGTGATATCACCACATGCAATTCATTATTTATGAGAAAGTCCTGTAGGCTGCATGGTTCAGATTTGGAATTGGTTATTAAAAGAATTAGCAATTAGCAACAGAAAAGCTATCCTGTAGGCTGCATGGTTCAGATTTAGTAGAGCAATTAGCAACTTCAACAAGCAAAAGTAAAAAGATCATAGAGATCAACATGGATGAGTACACAGATCTAACATGTCATACAGATCAAGATAAGCTATTGATCCGATTATCAATACTAGTACTACATAAATCAATAACGAGCAAGGTCAAACAGCAGCAACAGAAAAGCAGTAGCACTAGCGCTAGCACTACTAGCCCATATGGATTTATGAATGTCCACAAAGAATCCCCGCGGTAACACTTCAGTTGCAGACCTGTTGGAGACCTCCTACTGCTACTAATATGCATCTACGGTTTGTCAACAAAGATCAAAATGAATAGATTGCTCGAGCAGTAAGTAGCAGCTAGTACTAACAAGTAATTTAACACTAAATAAATCTTTAAGAGGTGGACGGTACTCCCTGCCATCCACATCATCGAGCCAGGAGCGGAGCCAGGATTTAGATATAGGGGGGCGGACGCACACTAAGTATCGACAAAAATTATATAGTATCCATGCGAGATTTTGATGTCGGCTTTAAAAATTGCGGAATTTGATGTTGGCTTAAAAATCTGCAATAAATTACCTTTAATCTCTTTATCTTAAAAAAATGCTACTCTCTCCATCATATTTTGACTTTAAAATTTGTACTAAAATAATGCATTCGACATGGTGTATGCTTAGATTTGGCATAATTGGGGATCTTTATTGAGTTCAATCTATGGGTTTACGCCATTTAAAGATTCCCTTAAGTTGCCTTATTTTTTTTTGAAATACACTATATTATAGGACGAAGGAAGTAAATATCTAAATTTTGAAGATAAGAATTGAAGGGACATTCTTCATAGATCAATAATTCATGTCATATATGTATTTTATTTAGCCACTTAACATTAGATAATCAAGAGATATATTTGAGAAAAGCAATCTAAAATTAGTTAGTACATCTTGTTTATTTAAATCTCTAGTGATTAGTGAGACATAACTAAAAATAGTAATGAAAACTATGCAACGTTAGGGGGGCCAGGCCCCTGCCCCCCCCCCCCCCCCCCCCCCCCCCCCCCTTGTCCCCTGCATCGAGCCCATCATCATCAGGTTCTTGACGGCGCCTGCACGACTTTCCCGAGCTTTCTGTTCACACCAGGGAACACACACAGTTAGATAGGAATTTCAAAGCCTAGAACTAGACGCTAGCTCTAGATAATCACTAAGGGCAGCAAGGTTATCATAATCTGGCCCTTGCAAAACTGTACGATAAGCACAGATATGGTACGATCAAACGACCTGCGCCTTCCTTGCAGCCTCGGAGTCCTTGCGTTGGTGCGCACCCGCGGCATCATCCTGTGAGCCAGAGCAAGCACGTGACCTTCGTGCAGGACACAGAGCAAAGCAGCGAAAAGACGAACGGAGAGGAGTAGGGGCTACCGCGTCGGGCACGGATCTGGTATGGGGGGGTGGGGGGGGGGGGTGTGGGGGGTTGTGGGGGACGGGGACGAGGAGGCATCGGGGGGCTCCACCGCCCAGCGGTGAGTGAGACCCTTTCCCATCTGCATCGCCGGCGGGCTGAGGCTGAGCGAGATCGACGACCTGGTACTCCGCCGCAGTCGTCCGGGGTTGAGGAGGCGGTAGCGCTGACGGGGATGAGCCTAAGCACCGACGAAGACGGACTGGCGTGACTCGGTGGTGGAGCTGAGATCAAGAGGAAGGCTCGGTGGCGGAGATGAGAGAGAGAGGGAGGCACGGATTACCCCGGCGGCGCTCCCTCCACTCAATGTCACGGCCGTTTGCCTGCCTGCTCTCTCCTTGCGGTGGCCGCTGTTGGCGCACTTTAATCCGCCACGTTCGGATACGACGCAGAGCTACACGTAGTCGACCAGGTGCGCTCCGGTGTTGAAAGTAAGCATGTAATAGCAGAGTTTATCTATCCTTAGACCCTAGCTATAGGAATTCATCTCTACCTTTATCAGCTACCCTTGTGTTGTCCTCAGACGAATTAACTAGAAGAATACCTCCGTTCCCTGAGAAAAATACAATATCCTAAATACTTCTGAGTAAAAGCTACAACGGTAATTCCGTACACTTGTGAATTCTTTCTGTAAATGTTAAGAAATACCAATAGCCGCGCGTCAAGATTGAAAGGAAAGGGACCAATCCTAGTTAGGGTTTGGAGAGGCCGGTGGGTGGAGCTGGTTTTGTTCTGGGTGCGATAAACTTTAACCGTTGAATTCAGTCAAGGGCCCAGATTATCCACAGCCTTAACAGGCATGTGGGTTTTAGTGGCCCAAAAGTGAAAGTAACACCCAAGCCCAGGTTGAGAGCCTGAAAAGCCCAACAAATTAAAAATTTAATTTCAAAATATGAAAACTTCGAATTGAATTTTAGGATACTAAATGGACTCAAGTAAAAAAGTTATAAAAAATAAAGTTGTAAAACTCATCGAAATCTACCACTTTTGTTTTGGTCATTTCTCCATCCACTACTGGAGCCGGCTGCTTTGCCGAGGGCCCTAGGCTCTCGGCAAAGCCTCTCAGACCCTCGGCAAAACCTTTGCCGAGCGCAGCTCTCGGCAAAGCGGCCTCGGCAAAAATCCGATCGGCAAAGCCTTCTTTGCCGAGAGCCGTTTATCGGGCTCTCGGCAAGCCGAGAGCCCGCGTGGCTCTCGGCAACGAAAAGACGCCGTTAACGGCCCCCTGCCGTTGCCTTCTTTGCCGAGAGCCCATCTGGCTGGCTCTCGGTAAAGAGTTTTCCTTTTTTTCTGAAAAAACTCTTTGCCGAGAGCCAGTCTGGCTATGCTCTCGGCAAACGTTTTTCTTTTTTTTAAAAAAAATCTCTGCCGAGAGTCTTGCTGGCTTGGCTCTCGGCAAATTTTTTTTCTTTTTTTTTAAAAAACTCTTTGTCGAGAGCCAGTCTAGGTAGGCTCTCGGCAAACGTTAGCCTTTGCCGAGTGCAATGGTCATTGCAGTCGGCAAAGCTGGGACATGGCTATTCTGGCAGCCTTGTTTCCCAGCTTTGCCGAGTGCAATACCCTTTGCCGAGAGCAACCCTCGATAAAGTGGGAAATTTTGTTTTTTCTTTTAATTTTTCATTTCATTACACATACAAATCACATTCATCACATATAACACATATATCACATGTACATATACATTTATCACATATATGTCACGTTCACATACACCACACATATAGTACATTGATCACAATATTTGAACCAAACGAAAGTTAACCATCACAAGTTATCATCGAAACATGATAAGTTTTCAATCTAAAGTTCACAATCTACTAGAGCCGACACTCTAAACGCACTCATGGCCAACCTTGCCCTGGCCACTCCAGAGAAGTAGTGCTGCCTTGACCCCCGGGCATGTTCCATCCAGGCGCTTACCGGTTGTTCGAACCCGCCGACGGAGGCTGCAAAAAGTAAACGTCTATGTCAGACAAGCAAATGCAGAAACGAAACACTGAGGAATCGATACTCACAGAAGTAGCATCCGCGTTCTGAGACGGCGGTGGAGGAGCCATGAGCACCGCGGGCACTTGCATGCCCTGGGAGGCCATGAACGCGATGAGGTCTGCCATCTGCTTAGCTTGGGCCTCCAACCGGGCCTCCATCTGGGACCGCATCTGGACCTCCATCTGCTGGCGCTCCTCCCTTTCTTTTTCTAGGCGGGCCTGCGATAATACAAAGGGAATGTTAGAACAATGCAAACATTTAAACATTAATGTACGATGAGTAAAACAAAAATAACCTCGAGCTCGGCGACCCGCGACTGCGAAGGCGATGAGCGTGGGCGTATGGGGATGCTCCCGCTCGTGGTCTGTGCTCGGAGCTGGGCCAGAGTGGGAGTGGAGGACGAGTCGATGACGCCATTGCCAAGCCAATACCGCCCGTGCTTCTTGCCTCCTCCGACCCTCATCACGATGCTTCCGCCTAGGTCCTCGCTGGCCGGATCAAAGTCGGCCCCATGGACCGCCCTTGCCGCCTCTGTGTAGTCAGTGAGGCGGGTGTGGACGCTGGAGTTGGAGTACGCCTCGGGGGGGTCATCGGGGTTGTAGGAGGTCTCCGGTGTGGTGGCCTTGCCCTTGTGGGACATGGCGTATGCCGTGAATGTGCTGCAAGGCTGGCCACCGTGTGATGCCGTCTGCGAGAAAGACAACAAGATGATTAGTAATCAGGCAACATTTGAGCGTTACAATACATAAAGTGATTCACGTACCCAAGCTTGTGCGTACTCAGCGAGGTTGCGGTTGCCCTGGTGGTGTGGTACACCTGACATCTACAGACGCATCTCCCGGGCCTCGGCGTGCTAGGCAGTCTACTCTTCGGATAGCCACCGGTCCACGATCATCTCTCAGCACTCGGGAAACGACTAGCACCATTAGGGGACCATCTGCACATCATCAAGTATTTCACATATAAGCGTCAGATGAAATGAGCATAGCTTAATCTTAAAAGGAATCACTTACCTGAATGTACTGCGCCCGGCTCAGCGTCATGCCTCTTGCCTCGACCTTCGACACCCTCCATCCTACGATCGTGGCGTTGTAGTTGACGATGGCCTGAAGTCTCGCCTCGTAGATGATGTCGGTGACGAGCTTCTTGCAGGCCCTTGTACTCAACACCTCCGCCTATGCCTCCTTCCCCTACTCGCACCTATAGAAGTCCTGCATACAGATGCAATACAAACTCTAAGTAATTCAAGAAAAGTTTGATGAATGCGATGTTGTGTGACGAAGACTTACCCACAGCTCCGCTCTAACCCTCGCCGCCTTGTTGGGGTAGTCCGGGTCTGGGGCGACAGTGTAGTGGTCAAAGGTGTAGGCCGGCTCTGTCCTCCTGGCATATTGTACTATGCCAATAGTTGAATATCTCCAATATCTACCGCAGCAACATGGAAAGATACAACATTGAAATAGCTTGCTGCACTCACCATGAAAACCATCTCAGTTACCCTGTCCCTGTGTCCAATATAATGCCTAGACAAACCAAAATTACCCATCGCATCCCCTACTCGCTACCTAATATTACATCGACTTTTTTTAAACAGCGTGGGAAATAAACGACACACCATCACCTAAGTTCCATAGCGGATGAGCCAGGCTCCATAGATGCTATCTGAACGATAGCCAGGACCCCTGCAGGCGAGGCATGGCTTTGGTGCTGGATCCTCCTCATTGATGCCATTGATCCCCTCATGCTCCAAGGCCAATGGAGGGAGCTATCAATTGATGCCATAACCATGCAGCGACAAATGTGAGATCTAGAATGGGTCAAGTGAGGCTAGGAACCCAAGGCATGGAGTTGTTTTTTAGTAATTTGAGTTAATACCATGGTGCTTCATCGACATTGGTTTAGGGCTAGTGATAAAGAACCCATCAATTGAAATACTACACTATTGTTTTCTCTTGTATTGAGCCCATTGGCCATACAAATTATGCAAACTAAGTTATGTAGGACTTTGAACAAGACCTTGTTGTTTGATTAAAATTGAATGAATGGAGTTTTTTGACATGTTAGTTTGGACACATGGTTGTATACTTTGAAATGACATTGGTTTGATCACTTGTTCTTTAAAGGAATTATGCAAGCTTAGAGCCTAGACTAGAAGTGCAATTTTCCTTGTGTTGGTTGATATTGCACCAATTTTTTCACTCTCATCAAGTCTAATGTAGTATAACAATGTAGCGCCATCCTAAGCTTCTCCAATTATTCTAGATAGTGTGTCATGTTCCTCTATTACCCATTTATGAATTTTGAAAAGAAAACTATTCGTTTTTGGTGTGAAATGTGTGAGAACTTACGTGCTTATAATTCCTTATATGTAGGCCATGAAGCCTAGTGCTAATCAAAGTATTGACCCAAGAACACAAATGGCTTCTTCAAATGGTCATGCTGTACCTAATGTATCTCAAAGTGATTCAAAGCTCGAGCTCTTTGGTTTTGACTCTCTAATCAATATTTTGGGACTCAAGAGGTATGGCCACTTGTTCTAATATTCTCACCACATTTACTAGATATTAGGGTGTTTTTGCTATCACTTTGTGTTTTCTTTTGTTAACCACTTGACATTTAAGGAAATGGCTAGAAAACTAAGGCTATTTATTTTACTCTACAAATGAAAAGGAACGTGCCATTTATCTAATTGATTATGAACAGTATGGCAGGAGAACAAGCTCAGGCACCATCTAGCCCTAGGGATAGTGAGGATGTTGAGATAGCCATTGGATTCCCTAAGGTTTGTTTTGGTCCATGTGGGCAAAACGCTTAACTGTTCATAAACATAACTTTGTTGATAATTACATTTATTTTACATTGTTCAAGATTGCTTAGCAGTGACAGGTTACCAATTGATGGGGGAATACTGCCATCTAGCTGGTTCTTCCCTATGTTTAAGATCCGAAGCTTACGAAGAAGATGGATGGATGCAGGGATTCCACCAGAAATGGCGTTCCCCGACAAATCGATGGTCATGAGACCAGTGTAGTTTGTGAAAGCCCCGAGGTCATGGAGAAGAGCAACAGAGAGCCGTGCGGGGACAGGCGGCATGAGGGAGGGAGGAAGAGGAAGTACCTGAACACGCCGGGTCGCTCCTCCCGTCGGCCCTCCCTGGCTTCCCCTCCATGGACGGCGGTGGCGACGTGGGGGCGGGGGAGGGGGCACGGCCGTGCGGGGGCGGCGTGGGAGCGGGGGCGGGGGCGCGGCCGTGTGGGGGCGGCGGTGGTGGTGGCGCATCCGGTTGGCCGCGGTGGCCGTGCGGGGGCGGCGGTAGGCGGCGGTGGCGGCGGTGCGCGGGCGGCGGTGGCGTCCGGTCGTGCGGGCAGGGCGATGTGAGCGCGTGGGTGCGTGTGAGGGGTGAGGGGCGCGGGTGTCCCTTTGGATGTATGAACCCCTTTGCTGAGAGCTAGATCAGGCGGCTCTCGGCAAAGAGTTTTTCTTTTTTTTTATTTTATTTGCCGAGAGCCCCAGCCTAGGCTCTCGGCAAAGAGGCTTTTTGCCGAGAGCTTTAGGAGGCTCTCGGCAAAATATTTTTTTTGGATTTTTGTTCCCAATTTTTTCTTGCAGCCTTGGTATAGTACTAGGATGCCATGTTTGAAATTTGGTGCATTTTCGAGTCATCTTGCTATATTTTGTGTATTTTCTTTATTTTCTTTATTTTTTTCGCAAGACGCACATTTGAACTGCAGGTGCATGAAATAGTGAATCTCAGTGATTCAAAAAATGATATTCATGCTTTCAAGGGTATTTCAACACCGTATCTAGGGAGAGACGCGGAAACTCGACCATCTCGTGCACGAGATATGGCGACCACGTTGTGTAAGATTTGATTTAAAATTATATAAAATGCGAACGGAGTCAGAAAATCATGAAAATAGACGGGAGGCCTTGACGGGATACATAGAGTCTATGGAAAAAATTTGGGAACGTTTGGAGCAAGTTGTGACACAACATGATTGAAACCCTGAGATCTCTACATGTGATAACGAGATATCACACACGGAGATCTCAGGGTTTTAACCATCTTGCATCACAACTTGCTTCAAACATTTCAAAAAAATTTTCATAGCCTCTACATGTGATGTTAAGGTCTCCCGTCCATTTTCATGATTTTCCGACTCCGTTCGCATTTTATATAATTTAAAATCAAATCTCACACAACTTGGTCGCCATGTCACGTGCATGAGATGGTGGAGTTTTCGCGTCTGTCCCTGGATATGGCGTCGAAATACCCTCAGAAGAATGAATATCATTTATTCAATCACTGAGATTCATTATTTCTTACTCCTGCAGTTCAAATATGCGTCTTGTGGAAAAAATCAAAAAAATAAAAAAAACACGAAATATAGCAAGAGGGATGGAAAATACACCAAATTTCAAATCTTGGCTTCTAGTACTGTAGCAAGGCTGCACAAAAAAATTGGGAGCAAAAATTTGATTTTTTTGCCGAGAGCCTTCGCTGAGGCTCTCGGTGAAGAAAAATATTTTGCCGATAGCCTTACAACTGGCTCTCGGTAAAGATGACGGCGTAAGTGGGCCGTTTGCGAGGCTGAGGCTTTGCCAAGATTCTGTTTGTACCGAGAGTCGAGCTCTCGGCAAAGCTGGTTTTGCCGAGAGCCAATTTTTGGATTCTTTGCCGAGCGTCCGATATTTGACTCTCGGCAAAGAGGTAGACCCTCGGCAAAGCTCCTCTGTCCGGTAGTGATCCAAGTTTGATTGAACTATATAAAATTTGAATTTCAAAATATGAGAAATTCAAATAAATTTTTCAGGTAGTAAATGATTTCAAATGAAAAAATTATCAACAACAAAGTTGCATAGCATCGAGATCTACCACTTTTGTTTTGGTCATTTTTTCCTATGACTCTGTTTGAATAGTTTGAGTTTAAATTTCAAAATATGACAACTTCAAACAACATTTTCAAATACTAAATATGAACAGTTATAGAACACATCGAGATATATGTCAATTTGTGAAAAATGTATACTACCACTTTGCCATATGGAGAAATGACCAAAATAAAAGTTGTAGATCTTGATGAGTTCTACAACTTTTATTTTATAAATTTTTCAGCTAAAATCATGTACTTATTTAAAATGTTGTTTAAAATTGTTATTTTTTGAAATTCAAATATTCAGTTATTCAAACAAAGTCACATGAAAAGATGATCAAAATAATAGCTGTAAAAACACAATAAATTGATAGAGCATGATTTTAGAAATTTTTCAGAAAAAAATCATCACAATTGACGTTAGTATGAGTGAGAAAGACTAGTTACAAGTTTTAGCCTGAGATTAAAAAGAGAAATCACACTTGTTGTTGTAGAACATGTGTGATTTCAAGAATAAATGTGATTTCTCTTTTTATCTTGTAATAACTAGTCTTTCTTCCGCATGCTAACTTTAAATGTGGTAGTCTTTTTTTCTAAAATTTTCTAAAATCATGCTCTATTAAGTTATTTTGATTATCTTTTCATGTGACTTTGTTTGAATAATTTAAAATTTGAATTTCAAAAAATGGTAACTTGAAACAACATATTGAACGAGTATATAAATTCAACTTAAAAAGTTATAAACATAAAAGTTGTAGAACTCATTATGATCTACAACTTCTATTGTGGTCATTTCTCCATCCGACTTTGTTTGCAAAATTTGAATTTCAAAATATAAGAACTTCGAACGGAATTTTGGTGCAGTAAATTATCTTAAATAAAAAAGTTGTCAACAACAAATTTGTACAACCCATCGAGATACACAACTTTTAGCTTGGTTATTTCTCTATCTGACTTTGTTTAAACAATTTAAAATTTAAAATTCAAAATTTGTGAATTTTAAATAGAATTTTGAGATAGTAACTTATTTCAACTGAAAACGTCATCAACAACAAACTTGTAGAACTCATTGAGATCTACAACTTTTGTTTTGGTCATTTCTCCATTTGAGATCGTTTGGGTAATTCGAAATTTGAATTTCCAAATATGATAACTTTAAAAAAGAATTTTGGGATAGTAACTAATTTCAAATGAAAGTGTTGTTAACGACAAAGTTGTAGAAATAATTGATATCTACAACTTTGGTTTTGGTCATTTTTCCATCCGACTTTGTTTTAATAATTTGAAGTAAATAATATTACGAATAAAACAAAACAATTCTAGATTTTAACACATAAGAGCACGGTATTGTAGTGGTCATTTGTGCGGCATTGGTATCAGGTGGTCATAGGTTTGATTCTTCAATGCTGCACAATTTTTTTGATGACCGAGAATATATAGCTTCATGGCCACGTCAGCATGCCACGGTGGCATCAAATGTGGCAAAGAGGCATCGTGATGAATTTTAGATGTCAATAGTGACGATCCAAGAATTTCGTCACAGAATCTAGGCCCAAGGTTGGGCTTCAAGAGAATCCGTATCTGATTCTAGTAATCTGTGATGAAAAAAATTGTCACTAAAAAACTATCATGGATCAACATAATTCTTGTAGCGACACTATTGATGAGAGCTGAAGAGGAAGGGATGTGTTGACACCGTTTTTTGGTACGTGTCAAGATAATCAGAGTGGGCTAATCGGCAGAAGAAAAGTTATTGTGTATGCCGATAAAAGACAGTTTGTGAAGAAGGCTGCCGATGGATGGTGGCAGTGTATGGAGAAGCTAGGTTGGATTGGGGTGTTGCCGATAAGGTTAAGGGTATTATTGTCGATGTCGATAAAGGAAGTTTGAAGACTGCTGCTGATGAAATAGGAAGTGTGCCGATGAAAGAAGACTTGAAGGCTGCTGCCGATGAAACAGAGAGTGTGCCGATGGAAAGGAGGTCGATGGGAATTTCATCGTAATTTAGGCGGACAAGGGAATAAGATAGGAATTAATTTCCTTTTCTATGTTTATTAGAGTCTGATTTGTATAAGAGTCATATGTTTCTTTAGATTTGGATTTAGTGTCCTAGTCGTATTTGGCTACGTTTCTGTAGATCAGGGTATAAATATAGAGTGAAGGGCAATGTAATGAAAAAATCAATCAATATCAAAAACCAGCTTTTACTCTTATTTACATCTATTTACTTTCTAGCGACTTCGTCAATTTGCATATTTTTCCTTTTTACGAGTTCTCATCGATTCGGCGAGTTGCATTGCTTCAGTGCAATCTTTGACGATCCTCGAGTTCCGCGTGAGTACCTCTTGGCCGTGACTTTCGGGCGTATCGTTGTTGTCAGGACCAAAGTGCTCGTATCTTTATCCTTGTCGATTAACAGGTCAAATCGACTGGCACGCTTTGGATATCGATTTCGGGTATTAGCCCTTTGTGTTTGCAGATCCACTTTTGCATCAACACATCTTTTGGCACGCCTGGTGGGACCAGATCTGATCAATATGTTCAATCCTGAGATCGATGCGGGGAACATCATCGCGGTATCAGAAGAAGATCTTAAGCAAGAACAGAAGCAGGCTATGGAAAAGGCTATAGAAGAATACATAAAGCTTTGCTTGAAGTCATTCAGCTTGAACAAGAGTGGACAAGTTATCCAGAAGCAAGATTTGCCGTTGCCTCGGCAAGTTACCTTTGATTCTAATCCGGGTAAACTTCAAGAGATGGTTAATTCTGCAGTAAATCATGCTTTAATTAATCACTCCAATGTGTTGTCCAATACTGTTCATAATGCTGTGGTTCGAACTTTCAAAGAAGGGCAAGCATCACCGCATTACGTTGGGCCTACCTATCATCAACCAGAGTCAACATCTGTTATTACTCCATCGGCTCCCCCAGCCATTGTGGGTACAGAAGTTTGGGACTGCAGAACACTTCCGCACTGACTACATCAACTTCGTGGTCACGGACTTCGATGGCACCTACCATGCCATCCTTGGTCGATCGGCACTCACCAAATTCATGGTTGTGCCGCACTCCTCATACCTGGTGCTCAAGATGCCTATTGAGCACGACGTCCTCACTCTCAGAGGCAATGTCTACACTTCCTATACCTGTGAAGAGGAAGGATTCAAAGTGGCCGAAGCCACCGACCTCTCAATCCACATGGAGCAGACCTTGGTCGCTGCCACCAAGACTCCCGCTGACCACCTAGAGATCCCAGAGCTACAAGCCCCACGCAAGAGCATTAAGTCTAAGGACCACAAGGAGATCCAGCTAGTCGACGGTGATTCCAACAAGACGGCCCTTATCGGGGCCAATCTGGATCCCAAATAGGAAGACGTGCTCGTCAGGTTTCTGAGGCACAATATAAGTGTGTTCGCGTGGAAACCCACGGACATGCCTAGTGTACCTCGGCACCTGATCGAGCACTCCTTGAATGTCTCGAAGATCGCCAAACCCATCAAGTAGAAGCTACGATGGTTCGCTCGCGACAAAAAGGAGGCTATTAGGGTAGAAGTTACACGACTTTTAGCAGCCAGATTTATCAAAGAAGTGTATCACCCGGAGTGGTTAGCCAACCCGGTGCTTGTACGCAAAAAGAATAATGAATGGAGAATGTGTGTCGATTATACTGATCTCAACAAACACTGTCCTAAAGACCCCTTCTGCTTACCTCGCATAGATGAGGTCGTTGACTCAACAGCCGGCTGCGAGCTACTATCCTTTCTCGATTGCTACTCTGGTTATCACCAGATCGCTCTCAACAAAGACAACCAGATCAAGATGTCTTTCATCACGCCTTTTGGCGCCTACTGCTACACAACAATGTCTTTCAGGCTCAAGAACGCGGGGGCCACATACCAGGGCGCCATCTAGAACTGTCTCCAAAACAAGATAAAGGATGACCTTGTCGAAACCTACGTTGATGATGTGATTGTAAAAACCAGGGAGGCCCATACCTTGGTCGACAATCTCCAGAGGATTTTCATGGCTCTTAACGAGTATCAATGGAAGCTTAATCCTAAGAAGTGTATCTTCGGAGTCCCGTCTGGTATATTGCTAGGTAACATCGTCAGTCACGACTGCATACGCCCCAATCCAACTAAGGTTAAGGCTGTTCTGGATAAGCAAACCCTGAAAAACATTAAGGATATCCAGAAGCTCACTAGATATATGGCCGCCCTCATCCGCTTCATCTCACGACTCGGCGAGAAGGGCCTACCTTTCTTCATATTGCTTAAGGTATCAGAGAAGTTTGTCTAGTTGGAGGAGGCAGACACTGCCTTCACATAGCTAAAAGAGTTACTTACCTCTCCTCCAGTCCTTACTGCTCCTCAGAAAGACGATGTCCTTTTTCTCTATGTTGCGGCCACTGATCACATGGTCTCCACAGTCATCGTGGTCGAGTGTGAGGAACCCGGCCACGTTTACAAAGTCCAGCGCCCTATTTACTTCATCAGTGAGGTACTCAATGAGTCCAAATCCAAGTACCCTCAAATTCAGAAGCTGATCTACGCCATCCAGATTACATCCCGAAAGTTGAAACATTACTTCGACGGATATCGGGTGGTGGTCAAGACCAATTTTCCGCTTGGGGGCATCATCCAGAACAAGGACGCTAACGGACGCATTGTCAAATGAGCGATGGAGTTATGCCCCTACTCCCTGGAGTTCCAGAGCCGTACGACTATTAAGTCCCAGACCCTGGTCGATTTTATAGTTGAATGGACAGACCTAAGCGCGCCTCCCGATCAGGGGCTAATCGAATACTGGAAGATGTATTTTGATGGTTCCCTCAAAATTGATGGCGTAGGAGCAGGCGTGCTCTTCATTTCACCAAATAAAGATGAACTCTGCTATGTCCTCAGGCTTCATTTCTCTACATCTAATAATACTGCAGAATATGAGGCCTGTCTCCACGGCATGCGGATTACGGTCGAGCTTGGTGTCAAGCGCCTGTATGTCTATGGCGACTGGGCCCTAGTCATAAACCAGCTTAATAAAGACTGGGACATGACTAACGAGAAGATGGATGCTTACTGCAAGGAAATCAGAAAGTTGGAAGGCAAGTTCTACGGCATTGAATACACGCATGTGGTCTGAGATAAAAACGAAGCAGTCGATGAGTTATCTAAGTTAGGGTCATCCCGAGCTAAAGTCCCACATGGCGTGTTCGTCCAAGATCTTGTCAATCCATCAATCAAGGAAGCAGAAGATCACGTGGTTGAAAAGCCCCCAGACCAGCAACTAGTGGCCACAGTTCCTCCTCTGATCACTATGGAACCTTCTCCGACCACTCATACTTTGCCCGCGACCACTGATAATAGTGACTGGAGGGCACCCTTTATCAAGTATCTACAGGATGGAACCGGTTATACTGGCCGAACAGAGAATGAGCGCCTTATATGTTGTAGCAAACAGTATATACTGGTCGATGACATCCTCATGTGCAAGAATGCAAAGGAAGAAGTCTGGATGAAGTGCATCACTCAAGAGGCAAGCATTGAACTGCTCGAAGAAATTCACAGTGGCACCTGCGGCAATCACGCCATCTCACAAACCCTGGTCGATAAAGCTTTCCGAGCAGGATTCTACTGGCCGTCCGCCGTGGCCGATGCAAAGAAGCTGGTACGCCACTGCGACGGGTGTCAGTTTTTCGCGAAGCACATACATGTACCAGCACATGAGATCCAGACCATACCAGCCTCCTAGCCCTTTGAGTGCTGGGGACTGGATATGATTGGGCCCTTCAAGCCGGCCCCTGGAAATTTCAAATGCGTGTTCGTGATGATCGACAAGTTCTCCAAGTGGATTGAGTACATGCCCTTGACCAAGGCGTCCTCAGGAAAAGCGGTCGAATTCCTCGACTAGATCATACACCGTTTTGGCCTCCCCAACAGCATCATCATAGACCTGGGGACTCAGTTCACTGGCAGTACATTCTTGGACTTGTGTGATGAAAGGATCATTGTTGTAAAATATGTGTCAATGGCGCATCCTAGAGCTAATGGACAAGTTGAAAGGGCAAACAGCATGATCCTCGATGTGTTGAAGAAAAGACTGTATAGAGAAAATGAGAAAGCACCCGACAGATGGCTCAAGGAACTACCAGCTGTGGTCTGGGGTCTCCGCACCCAACCCAGTCGAAATACGGGTGCCTCTTCCTACTTCATGGTCTGCGGTGTAGAAGTGGTGCTCCCTGCCGACATCGCTTTTCGATCACCAAGGGTCGAGAACTTTGATGAGGACAGGTCTGATGAGTCACGAGAACTTGAGGTAAACTGCTCTGAGGAGCGGCGGCTTGATTCCTATGTGCGTACTACCAAGTACCTTGCTGTACTATGCAAGTATTACAACAAGCATGTCAAAGAGAGGTTCCTCATGGTCGGTGACCTGGTCCTAAAGTGGAAGACGAATCAAGACGGCATGCACAAGCTTTCATCACCATGGTAGGGACCATTTGAGGTCACAGAGGTTACACAACCTACTTCCTACAGGCTGGCTTATCTCGATGGCACCGTGCTGCCCAACTCCTGGCATATTGATAAGCTCAGGCGTTTCTACCCTTCAAGCGCTGAAAGAGAAAGATATGTACCCCTCCTATACTTTGATTATTTCAATAAAGCATTTATGTTTCACTCAATGTGTTTGTCTAGAGACTACTTTTTATCAATATTTTATAACAGACCAGTTGACAGACCACCATTCTTTCTCGAGTTCTCGGAGCCAGCCCCGTCTTCGACTTCTCCCCACGCGTGCACGGGTCCCGCTCTCTACGCTTCAGGTGGTCGGCGGGCGCTCCCTGATCTGACCTGTGTGCTCTTACGTGTGAACAGGCTCCGTGACTCGCTCTCAGACTACAGATCTGGCTAGGGCTGTACGGATTCAACAGGATGACGTGTCTCCTAACTGCTACAACTAAAATAGAACACTTATACGTTCTAACTTAGTTATCGTCCACACAATATACAAGCTTCAAACGTTTTTTTATATAAAAACACAACAAGCTTACATTGTCTTAACAGTATATTATTACAGACTTGCCTAACGAGGCACAAGTCTACAATAAATTAAAACTGTTCTTTCTTCTAGAGCTAAAGGCTACTAGCTGGTCGGCACTCAGGCTAGGCGCTGCTCTTCGCCCTCTCACCCGCTCAATGGTGGCGGTGCCGCTTTGGCTGAGGAAGCTGGTGCCATCGGGGTCTGGCTGGTCAAGATCGCAGCCTCCGGTCGCTCCGCGGACGAAGTTTCCAGCGCCGGGGACTGGCTGGTCGAGACCGCAGCTCCCGGTAGCTGATTTGAAGATGATGACTCCTGCGCCGGAGGTGATGACGTCCTGCACAAGTTGATGTCGCCTATTATTGAAGTTGACAAGTCAAGCAACTGGATCCGTAGTTCATCTGCTTGCTTCGGGCCAACCTCCTTGGGATACCCCTACTCGAAGCGCTTGAAGTCGATCAGTGGGTAGCACACATGCACCATGCTAAGCACATGGGCGCCCGCGTATTCCTCGGCCTCCTTCACGAACTGATGGAGCCATCCCAAGGCACGCTGGCACTTGTCGAGTACTCCAAGAGGCGGTGCTCTAGCCTCGGTTGCCGGTGGCTCTGGGTCGATTAGGTCCAACACTAGCATGATACCGCCCACCATTTGGTTGCACCGACCCTTCCAGAGATCCCGGTCCTTCCTGAGCTCGAGAGTCTTCGCTAAACAGGCGTCACGATCTTTGATAACCTCCTCGAGGTGCTTTTTCGCGTTCAACTTTAATTCTATAGAGCAGCACTCCGGTCAAGGAAGTATCATATGGAAACATACTGAACTGATATAGTAAGACCAAGACAATCAACACTTACTGTTCAGCTCTAGGTTATTCGTCTTCAGCTCCTCGGTCATCTTTATGGACTGATCTCGGAGCTGCGCGTGGTCTTGTGCCAGCTGGTTGTTTACTGCTATCAGTCGGGTGCACTCTCCAACCAAGCGCGAGTTATCTTCTCGAAGACAAGCCACTTCATTCGCCAAGCCTGCAGACAGGCTGGTCAGTACAAGAATATGTATTCATAGCACTTTTCAGTGCTCGGGGAGACACGGCTAGACAACTTACCCGTCCTCTCACATTTTTTTTGGCTGAGCTGGGTGACAGCGTTGTATTGAAATGCCTCCAGCTCTGTCTTCTCCTTCTCGGCGGTCTCGAGCTTTTGCGTAGCCGATCCACCTCGGCTGCCAGCTCCTGGTTCTCTTTGAACATTGGTTCAATTTGGTCAAAGCACCGCTTACGGTACTTCACCGTCTTCATGATAACCTGCACGGCGAACACAGAGAAAATTCCATCATCAACGTAATGTGCTTGAGGGAAACATCTCTGATGAAGATCAGAGAAAATTCCAGGAAGCTAATGATATCTTTGTGGGAGCTGTGCGTAATGTGCTTTCAGATTATCTATTTGATACTATGATGCACTTAAGAGACGCAAAGGCTTTATGGGATCATCTGAATGCTACTTATGGTGCTTCAGATGCAGGCAAAGAGCTGTATACCATGGAGAGCTTTAATGACTACAATATGGTTGCTAACAAATCAGTAGTCGAGCAAGCTCATGAGATTCAGCGCCTGGCTAAGGAACTTGAAATCCTTAAATGTGTCTTGCCCGATGAGTTTGTGGCTGGGTGTATTATTGCTAAATTGCCTTCTTCATGGAAGAATTTCGCCACAAGTCTCAAACACAAGAGACAGAAAATATCAGTTGAAAACCTGATAGCATCTCTTGATGTCGAGGAAAAAGCTCGGGCTAAAGATAACATTGAGAAGGGGAACGAGGAAAAATCTAGCGCCCACTTTGTCCAGAGAAACCATGGCAAGAACAAGGGAAAGCCTAAGCAACCTGCTTTCAATGCCAAACAAAATACTGCCTTCAAGAAGAAGAAGAAAGACAAAGCAGAGCTACCTTGCTTTGCGTGTGGAGAGCTTGGTCATTTTGCTAAAGATTGTCCGGAGCGAGCGGACAAGAAAGAGAAAAAGAAAATTCACCTCGTGACTGCTAGCAGTGCTGATGACGGGTATGGTAATTTTCCTACTGTACTTTCAGTGTTTCAATCTCCAAGTTGGTGGGTTGATACAGGTGCTAATATTCATGTGTGTGCTGATATCTCTTTGTTTTCTTCTTACCAGGGGCTCCAAGGTTCCTCCGTCCTGATGGGGAATGGGTCACATGCTTCTATTCGTGGTGTTGGCACGGTAGATCTGAAGTTTACTTCGGGAAAGATCGTGCAGCTGAAGAACGTACAGCATGTCCCTACTATTCGTAAGAACCTTGTTAGCGTCTCCCTTCTATTGAGAGATGGGTTTAAGGTAGTGTTAGAGTCTAATAAAGTAGTCATGTCTAAGCATGGACAATTTATTGGTAAAGGCTATGATTGCGGAGGCTTGTTCCGTCTATCTTTGGCAGATTTTTGTAATAAGTCAGTGAATCATATTTGTGGCACGATTAATGATAATTCGAGTGTTTGGCATTCTCGCTTATGTCATGTTAACTTTGGTTTGATGTCACGTTTGTCTAGTCTGAATTTAATTCCAGATCTCACTATTGTCAAAGGTTCTAAGTGTCATAGCTGTGTGCAATCTAAGCAACCTCGAAAGCCTCATAGGGCAGCAGAGGAGAGAAACTTGGCACCTCTAGAACTCATACATTCTGATCTTTGCAAGATGAATGGTGTGTTGACAAAAGGTAGAAAGAAATATTTTATGACTTTAATTGATGATGCAACTAGATTTTGCTATGTTTACTTGCTTAAAACTAAAGATGAAACGCTAGACTACTTTAAAATCTATAAGGCTGAAGTTAAAAATCAACTAGAGAAAAAAATTAAACATCTAAGGTCAGATCGTGGCGGTGAATATTTTTCTATATTATTTGATGAGTTCTGTGCGGAACATGGTATTATTCATGAGAGGACAGCTCACTATTCGCCCGAATCTAACGGGATTGCCGAGAGGAAAAACCGCACGCTGACTGACTTGGTGAACGCCATGTTAGACACTGCTGGTCTATCTAAGGCATGGTGGGGGGAAGCTCTATTGACTGCGAGTCATGTCCTGAATAGAATTCCAAACAGAAATAAAGAGACAACTCCATATGAGAATTAGATTGGAAGGAAACCATCACTTTCATACTTGCGCACGTGGGGATGTTTGGCGAAAGTCAATATTCCAATTTCTAAGAAGCGTAAGCTTGGACCGAAGACTGTGGATTGTGTCTTTCTAGGATATGCTCACCATAGCATTGCCTATAGATTTTTAGTAGTAAAATCTGAAGTTCTGTTGATACAATATTTGAATCTCGTGATGCTACATTTTTTGAAAATATATTCCCTATGAAAGATATGTGTAGCAATGCTAGATTTTTCTCTGAGATAGCTCCTGATTTTACGGTACCTATTGAGTCTTCTATTGAATCATTTGAGCAACCACCTAAAGAAGTCTTTGAGGAGAATGACAATGAAGTTCCTGCGAGGAACAAGAGACGAAGGGTTGCAAAATTCTTTGGTGATGATTTCATTGTGTATCTTGTGGATGATATTCCTACTTCTATTACAGAGGCATATGCATCTCCAGATGCAGATGATTGGAAAGAAGCTGTTCGTAGTGAGATGGACTCAATTCTTTCTAATAGAACTTGGGAGTTATCTGAGCTACCTTTTGGTTGTAAACCAATTGGATGTAAGTGGGTGTTCAAAAATAAGCTTAGGCCTGATGGTACTATTGACAAGTACAAGGCTCGACTTGTGGCTAAGGGTTATACCCAGAAGGAAGGCGAGGATTTCTTTGATACTTATTCACCTGTTGCTAGAATGACCACTATTCGAGTGCTACTTTCTCTGGCTGCCTCATATGGTCTTCTCGTTCATCAAATGGACGTGAAGACAGCTTTCCTTAATGGAGAGTTGGATGAGGAGATTTATATGGATCAGCCAGATGGATTTGTAGTAAAAGGTGAAGAGCAGAAGGTGTGTAAATTACTGAAGTCTTTGTATGGCTTGAAACAAGCACCTAAACAATGGCATGAGAAGTTTGACACTACTTTAACGGGTGCGGGCTTTGCTGTTAATGAAGCTGATAGGTGTGTGTATTATCGACATGGTGGGGGCCAATCTGTTATATTATGTTTATATGTTGATGATATTCTAATCTTTGGAACAAACATTGATATTATTAATGAGGTCAAGTCTTTTTTGTCAAAGAGTTTTGACATGAAAGATCTAGGAGAAGCTGATGTAATTCTAAACATTAAGCTGATTAAGGAAGATAGTGGGATTACCTTGTCACAATCTCACTATGTTGAGAAGGTCTTGAGCCGTTTTGGCTTTATGGATAGCAAACCTACTCCAACACCTTATGATTCTAGTGTGATATTGAGAAAGAATAAGAAGATTGTTAGAGATCAATTGAGATATTCTCAGATAATTGGTTCACTCATGTATCTAGCTAGTGCAACCAGACTAGATATCTCTTTTGTCGTGTGTAAGTTGAGTAGGTACATGTCCAATCCGGGTGATAATTATTGGCATGCACTTGAGAGGGTCTTGCGTTATCTCAAAGGTACAATGAGTTTTGGGATTCACTATTCTGGGCACCCAGCTGTGCTAGAGGGATATAGTGATGCGAACTGGATTTCTGATATTGATCAAATCTATGCCACTAGCGGGTATGTGTTTACTCTTGGAGGTGGCGTAGTGTCATAGAGGTCTAGTAAACAGACTATTTTGACTAAATCTACCATGGAAGCAGAACTTACTACTTTGGATACAGCTTCTACAGAGGCAGAGTGGCTGCGTGAGCTCTTGTCAGACTTGCCGGTGGTTGAAAAACCAATACCGGCTATCCTTATGAACTGTGATAACCAAACAGTGATCACTAAAGTAAATAGTGCTAAGGATAATGCGAAGTCAACAAGACACGTTAAAAGACGTTTGAAGTCTGTCAGGAAGTTGAGAAACTCCGGAGTAATCACTGTGGCTTATGTGCAAACAGACAAGAACCTGGCAGATCCTTTTACCAAAGGACTATCATGGAATGTGATAGAAATAGCATCAAGGGAGATGGGTTTGAGACCCATATGAGTTTACTGTAGTTGTAACCCAACCTTTTTGATCGGAGATCCCGTGACTTAGGATTTGGGAAGAACAAACTATTAGTAAACTGAGGAGAGTATAATTATAACCCTCTCTATGTGAAGATGCAATACTCTCAAAGCGTTGAGGCACTGTACGGTAGGTTGGCTAATGCCTTAACATGTTTTATTGGCTTTAACAAGCGAAGATGCTGTCCTACAGAGCATTCTTGAAAGAACATGCCTATATGATTTCGACTGTAGAACGTCGCAGTCTATGAGACTTGGGTGGTCTCTAGTAAGATCATGAAGAGACCAGGGAGTACGACGTATATGCTCCACCCATGGAGTAAGGCTATTGGTAGCCAGGTACTAGTTTGATTTTGAGCAAAGCTTATTCACACAAAACTTGCAATTCAAGGCATGGTCCATTGTTCAAGTTGTGGATGAGTGTAGCTTGAGGTTCTAGGCGGAAGTTCAACTTCACAGTCTCTGCCAAAACACTGGTATATCAAACAGTAGTGAGAACAGGCAAATCTCTAAATGGGTATTTGAGATCTGGTGGGGGATTGTTGGAATTTATATGGGCTTGGCCCAATAATCAATTGTGAAATTCCTAATAAATCTCAAAGGCCCATTCATGTGAGCAAGAGGGGATGTGGGAACTCTTTAGTACCACCTTGCTTGTTGAAGTGGAGGTAGTCATACTTAAATATGGAAGTCCTCCCCACTTCCTCAAGTCTAGTGTGAGGAGTAAGAGAAGTCCATACGCGCTCGCTCACCTCGCCGGGCCGGGCCGGGCGGGGCGGGGCGGGGCGGGGCGAAGGGCGCGGGTGCGCGGCACCTGCGTGAATGGTCCGCCGAAATCCGGCTCCTCGCCTTGCGGGAGCGCAATCTCCTTTTGCTGTTTTCGTTTTTTGGTTTCTTGGCCTTCAAGTTGCATGAGCCCAAATCAGTTACAAACTAAGAGTCCTAAATCAATTTAGATCATGATCGCGACAGGAGATTGGTTGGACAGGACTATATAAGCAACCTGCCGGCCACGCCAAAACACATCCAGTTAATCCTAGGGTTTTTGCCTCTACTCGCTATTGCGCCGCCGCTGTAGCTACTCCAGTCCGATCGCTTGCGTGCACCAACGACCGGGTGAGCAGGTCTCCGGAACCCTCGTCTTTACGATCATGCACCGGGAGAAGACGAATAAGGTTTTTGGGAAGCGTTCTTCGCGCGACTGCTCCCAAAGCTTCCACAACGGCTCGTCTTCCGAAGGGTGCATCGGCGCGTCGGCTTCGTCATGCTACAGCTCGCGGGGTCGTCATCAAGAATACTCCTCCGCCTCTCATCGACGACTTTGACGACGACTTCAACATCGACGACATCGACATCAGCGATCTCGCTCCATCACCACCGCCAGCTACATCTTCAACACCATCTACTACTACAACCGAAAGGTATAATTCTCTTGATCTAATTTTGACATTCGTACAATCTAATCTATCTGCTGGACTATCAATGCTTGTCATGTTGATGCTGTGGAATATGCTGATCTGCTATACTAGTATGTCATACATGTTTAATCTAGTTCATATATTTGTCATGATTTATGTTCTAGATTTAATCATGCTTTTAATCTGGAAATTGCCTAATTCGTTAACAGTATCTGTGTGTGTTCCTCATTTCTCTGGCTGCCTTGGTATTTGTGGAAGACCAGGAAAGTTCAAGTATTTGTGGAAGACTAGGAAAGTTCAAAAACATGTGCTACTGCCTACGACTTCCATACACCATACCAAACAAAAATGGCATCTTTGCTAGTTAGACGTAGAGAGAGTTGTAGGCGGCGGAACTCCTCGGTAACCATATCCATGGCCTGCGTTGCCTGCTCGCGGGCCATGAAGCAGATATGTGAACTTTTCTTTTTTTGTGGATGGGACATATTGGGTTCTAGACTTCTAGAGCGTCACACAACATGTATCTGCGACGATAGCAGCGTTCCAACAAGTTTATTGTTCTGTCTGTTCCCGTTAAATACAGTCTATGTTTCATACTTGCGCAAAAAACAGAAGTCTATGTTTCATAGGACACATCCTCGAGAATTCGCAGTAAAACAATTAATAGGGTAATTTACTAGTAGAATGTGTACAGAATTCAAAACGAACACGAGTGCAGATCTGCATGATCCTTCGACGCACTGAAGTTATCTTCAGACAATATCCTAATCTACAAACTCAATTTTCGCAGCAGCTGCTGAGCCGAGTCCCGTGGCTTCTCGGGAAATAGAGCAGTAGTAGATAGATGAGGCACATCGCGTCAGCGTTAACCGCCCGTGGTACGTGCCATAAATAATCATTCTGTTCGGCAGATGGTTTCTACGGCTTATAAGCCGACTGTATCTGTTTTGTCGTGAGAGAAAAATACATAAGTTCAGCCGACTAAGGTGAATAATTGGGAGGTCCCGATAAATGCCGGCAGTAGTAGTCGTGTGCGTGCTCCTCTTCTTCTACTGTGGTGGGCCATGATTACCGGAACCGGTCAAAATGTTTGACCGCCCCGCGCCCGCGGCCGGTCTACGCACTCTGGTCGTTAGCTGCACGCCGGCTCTAACGACGACGGCGACCAGCGGGTACGAAATTCTTTGCCCATGGAAGACCGAAAAGTCAGTCAACGCTCATGGCCTCGCCGAGAACGACAGCCGTGTCGCGAAGTTGACTCCAAGAGCTGCTGTTCCACGGTGACGAGGACTTCGTCCCCACATTTCCCAGTTTAGATCGAGCACAGCACAGACCACCCGTAGATCCAAAACTAAGCACGCGAAGAAGTAAGTTTTGATCTCAGCAGAACGCCCGGAACCTGCAATTTTTTTAAAAAGAGGAACCTGCAATGTTGAACATATTCCCATTGGACGTGGAAAAGTAACATCTTCGTGTTCACAACTCACGAGTGCCCGTGCCACACGCAGCGTCCTCCACCAACACAACGTACTGAAGCGAAATTCTATCAAAAATAAAACTCGGGCTGCAGGTAGGCACCCTAAGCTATTTTAGCTTAAGGCAGTGGACTTCTCACCAAGCCCGAGAAAACCTTTAAACCCATGCCCTGTCTTTACACAGGGGCTTGTAACCCGGTGAGAGGATCAATCAATTTTACCTATGCTTAGGAACGCGGAACAAGCGGGAGAGGGGTTTCACACCACCGACCAAAAATTTGCCTGACTAGGATTCGAACTCTGGTCACAGGGACGCACCCGAAGGCTTGACCAACTGGTCTAGCAATGATTATTGTCTAGATTTCTCATCCTCCTCTCTATATATTGCAGTACCATGCACATTGCATTTGGTTCTAAAAAAATTAGGGTTATTCTATCATAATTTTTTATTTGGTTTAGAGGATTGAAAAGAATTGAATAACCCCCCTATTTTTGGGATTGGTAACACTAGTAAATACAGTAATTGGGAGGTCCCGATAAATGCTGGCACTAGTAGCTTGCCAGCTCCCGACTCCAAGCAAGCCATAACTGCAAGAAAGCAACGGCAGCAACAAACCTTGGAACCATCGGAGCAGAGATCGCAGCGGGGATGGTGGCCAAGGGGAGGACGGAGCTGGACGTGGGCGCTGACGGCGTGGCAGTAATCACCATCGACAACCCGCCTGTCAACTCGCTCCCCTTCGACGGTATGCTACTCCGCTCAGATTTAAGCCTTGTTTAATCCTTGTTTAATGTATGTGTATTGACTTTAATCTATATATGTTGGAGTTGAATTTAGTTTAATTTTACTCCAATACACTTCAACATATGTGAATTAAGATGAATACATGCGCATCCATAGGCAAGTCACGCTCTAACTTTCCCTACCGTATCCACCGTTCATCCAAGATTGAAGGGTTGAAGCTGCTTTTAGTCTGGCTTCTCTCCTACAAAGATGGAGCGGGAGCTCGTGGGCAGCATCCGTGGCCGATGCGACGGTGGCCAACGTGGTGAGCGCGCGACCGGCCCGGGCCTGGGGCGGGACAAGGGCGCATGGCCAGCGCAGAGAGCGACACGGCGAGCATGTAGCCAGCACGGAGGGCGGCGAGGCGAGCAAGCAGCCGGCGCGGAGGGCGGCAAGTTGAGCTCGCTGCCGGCTCGGAGAGCAAAGCTGCGAGAGTCAGCACGGGCCTGGAGCGCGGCAAGCGTGCAACCGTCGCGGAGGGTGAGCGGCTATCATGGGTGGCCACCACGGAGGGCGGGGCAGCTGGTGCGGAGGACGGAGCAGCGAGCGCGCGGCCAGTGCTCCGAGCAGGCGCAGCCGGTGCGGAGGGCGGGGCAGCTGGTGCGGAGGACGGAGCGGCGAGCATGCGAGGACGGACGTGTTTTCCTGCGGCGGGCTGCTCTGCTCTCCCGCACCATAGGTAAGCACGGTTGGACGGCGTCTCGGCGTCGCACCGTCGTTGCTCCTCGACAGCATCCAGGAGGGCGGAGGCGGCCTGCAGACCACCACCTCCTTCGAGCGGCGGGTGCAGGATAGCTCGGCTCGTCCGGGCAGCAGGCGTACCAAGCCCGCTCCGCCACCTCTGTCCGCGTCGCTGCGCACAACGCCCTCTTCGAGTCCGGAGGACCGCTGGGCCCACGACTACTAGCTGTTCACGACTTCACGTTCACTGGGCTGCCAGCTCGCTGTGCCGCCCTCCACGCCGGCCCTGCATCGCTTGTCGCGCTGGTCGAGAGCTCCGGCGCCACCTGCGCCTACTCGCCGCACTGCTCGAGAGCTCACCGCGTCGTCCGCCCACTCGTAGCGCCACCCTGCGCCCCGGTTGCGCACACTCGCGACGCTGACCAAGAGCTTGCCGCGCCATCCTCTGTGCTGGTTGCCCTCTGTGGACGCTCATTGCGCCGGCGTAGCCGTTTATTTATATGGCACGATTGTTTTCCATGAAGGATTGCCGATGCGATTGTTTTTTCGTAAAATATAGTTTGTTTCGGAAACGAAGTTTGTTCGACGTAAAGGATAGTTTGTTACGGAAACGGACGAGCGGGGTCGGGCGGGGTTAACGCAGACGATAAGGTTAGTTATTTTTTAGGTGGTAATAATAGATGAATATTTAAATAGGAAAACATCATTTCAGGCAAACGATTACTTTGTATAACTTATAGTTTGCATATTTTGATCCACTTGCTCCCAGTTTTTATGAGTGGATGGTTCTGGAGTTTTTAAGATTTAGTTAAAAACATTAAATAAATCCCATCATTTGCATCCCATCACGTTGCACTTAGATTATATGGCATTTTGCAAGTTCCGATGCAATGTACACATAGTTTATGCACACGAACAATTGACCATATATCACAAACAATTAACTAACTAACATCTGTTTCCTGTTTGCACTTAGAAAAATACATATTTAAGGCTCCTCAAATGCATCTATATATGAGTAAGGATGGCAATGGGTCGGGTTTGGATCGGGTGGAGTCTCGGTACACCCAAAGCCGAAACCCGAACCCGAACCCGAACCCGAACCGAAAACCGATTCGGGTGGAAATCCATCACCAAAACCAAACCCGTGGATAAATATACACATATTCACATGTATAAATAAGAGGCAATAAATAATAAATATTTTCATAAGTCAATTTTGAATATATTTAATAATCTAAGTAAACAAGTTATTATTAGCATATTATAAAACATGAGTTTTAATTCCAAATGATTTATTTCGGATATCCATTGGATATCCACGGGTAAAAAACCAAACCCGAAACCGAACCCGATACCAAACCCGAAACTGAAACCGAAAACCGTGGGTGAAAAACCATCCCCAAACCCGAAACCGCAGGACCCAAAACCCGCGGGTATCCGACCCGAACCCGATCCACTGCCATCTCTATATATGAGCCAGTCAGAATAATTCTCAACTCGTTAGATTCAGTATAATAATTTAAGGTCATCATGTGTTTGATATATTACGTTAGCTGCTAAGTATGTTGTTTCAAAATTGCATTTCTTTTTCTTTCAGTCCTATATAGCTTAAAGGAAAGCTATGAAGAAGCATTTCGGAGAAGCGATGTTAAAGCTATTGTTGTTACAGGTATAAAGCAGTTCATTCTTTTTAAGCAATACATGTGTCAATTTTGGAAGGCAGAGATCGGACTGCAGCACCTTCAATCCCCTCTCCACCTGTTTGCCTGACGACAATATTTCTTTTATAACCTATGACAGGGAAAGGAGGGAAATTTTCTGGAGGATTTGAGATTAGTTCCTTTGGTGGTATTCAGGGAGGCCAAGGTATGTTATACTTTACTATTTTCCATTTCTTGCTACACTATCTCATCTTATAATCGTTTCTTAATTTACCTACATGTCGGGTAAAAAAAAACAAGGGGTACCCACAATCAACAATTAAGAAAAACAAAACCAACGGGACTAGCCGAGTCAGCGAACAAAACGCCTCGACCACGTTCCGACTCGTACGAGGCTCGCTTGACGGGACGCCTCGACCATGTTCCGACTCGTACGAGGCTCGCTCGACGAGACACCTCGACTACTGAGAAATCTCTGACTCGCACGACCCAGGGTCGGGCCGGTCGACCCACCTTATTCACCAACTCTGAGACAAAAGTCAGAGCATTTAATGCAAACTGCCAACCACTTCCTACCCTCATGGCTACAGCAACAACCGGCATGGAAGCAGTACCGGTGTCAAATCTCACATTTTACTGTCCATCCCGGGATAGGCGGTGAAAACCTGTCACTGTACGCACCATACTGGACACTATTCCGCCACTGATCACCCTCGAGGGTGAATACGACGAGTACCGTACCCCGTGATTCCGGGGACTCGGCTTTATCCGTTCACCGTCGACCCACCTCGACCCGGCTTCGACCAACCGACGGTCAAAACAAGAATGCAAGGCTTGCGTGACACAGGACCTGGAGTCTTTTCACCGTCTCATCCTCTACGTCACCATGGTGTCTACGGATGGCCGGCCATTCTCGGGGCACGTCGCTACAGCAACCTCCACAGCGTTCGACAAAACTTCACCTCAAAGACACCCCCGGCGTGTAACGGAACCGTCCAAATTATAAGAGCACAAGTACAAAAACAATCACCGAAGTGATCAAATTCTCGCACTTGAGCCCATATAACTCCGGTAGTCCAATGAAATCACGAGGGATTTCAAACCAACCAACATACCAGCCAACATCGTAGTGATTCAACATAACAAGTCATATGTTACAACCATTTCACAAGTAATTCAATATACATCGGAGTTCAACATAGTTATTACAACTTAAGTTCAAAAGTAGCGGAAGCAAAGTAATTTGAAACTAACAACACCTTTATTTCAATTATATGCCAGTACTAGGTCGACTTTCCACAAAAGCATGAGAGAGAAGATAACTCAGAAGGATCATGCCCGTGATCACACTCCGCCTCTACGGCCGGAGTCAACCAACTCTTGCAGCCGTCATGATACATCACAACCTGCAACAAGTGGGGATAAAACCCTGAGTACAACAATGTACTCAGCTAGACTTACCCGTCAAAAACCAGAAATAAAGTGACACCAAGGATCATGCAAGGCTGATATAAAGTGGGCTAGCTTGACAACATTTTGCAGAAAAGCTTAATATGGATAAGTAATCATTAATGCTTAAGCATCAAGTTAATTATCATTAACCTGTCATCTATATTAGAACCTGTACTAGAGCACTCACTTTATTAGGGGCAAACAATATTAACCATAGCAGGTATAAATTGAGGCAACCTTTCCATCGTTATCCAATTAACCATCCGTTCAATTTAATGGAATCTACGTTGCCGCTGCTCAAGTCAAGTGCTCACTAACCGGGAGCGACGGCGATTCGAATCGAATTCCTATCCAGCTGGAGGGGTATTTCTAACACTCACCGAGTCACGCCTGGCGAGGGCTGCTCAGGTCATCTTTCGTACAGTTCAGGAATCGCGGGTCCGAATGATGTCGCGACCCCAAGGGCGACACTCTGCCAGGTGATAGGGACTCTAACCCCCCCTTGGTCTCACGCCAATGTCCCCAAGCACATCCTTTCTCTCCTCCAAGAAGCAACCTACCATTCGATTCCCGGCCTGAACCATACTACTCGACTTCGCGGTCGGAACGACTTATCCGGCCAACTAAGTGTTAGACTGCGTTCAACATGACTCAAGGACGTACAGCGAATCGGTCCTTAAACGACTCAGACGGGGATAGATCCACACCCAAGACCTCCATGCCTTGTTGCTTCACTATCGTCATCCCGCCCGGTCTCATTTCATTTTATTAACACATGGTTCTATTCCACGATAGCAATATAGCCAACCGTGCCATATATGAATATCCCTATATCTCGCAGGTGACAGGAAATCACCTGACTTCTACCGCTTAAAGCAGGGCTAAGCATCTATTCGATCCTAGTCTATGTAGGATTCAGGGATTCATATATCTGGACAAGGAATGATATAATGCAGCAAGGTTTTCAACCAACTCCTACCACTTAATGCAACAATACTTTATAACATATATATAATTAATTGCTTTTGAAGGTAGGAGGCTTATAATGCTCCGGGGCTTGCCTGAGATCCGACTCAAGTCAGAGTTTGTCAGATGAAACTCGCTTGGCGAGCATCCTCTAATCTACCACTTGTCCGGTCCTTCTATCTTCGGGTTTGGATCCACCAAACACCGTCTTCGGGTTTGGCTCCAACGCCACATCCTTCACACGTTTCTGCTAGCGTACCTATATGAGATGCAACCATGCATATATATGAATGCATCGGAGTGCAATAAACAAAGTAATCAAACAAGCATACTAAAGTTTGCATAAACACCTAGAGCTAATTAACTCAACCTTATTAGGGCATAACAAAGAAGATTGCAAGCACATCAATCAAGACACAAGTCTTATAAGACCACAGGGTACTAAACCAAGTACCATCAAAGATAGGTGTCACACTTCAATACACAAGTATGGCATAGTTAATCAAAGCACTAGAACTAGAAATTGCTACCTTCTGGACATCAGACCAACAGCTGAGTAATTTAATCATAACTGGAGATCTACAAATCCAAATGATATGCAATAAGACATTATAGAAAGCTTATGAAATTCTCTACATTTCATTTATAATCATCACAGCATGATTCCAAAGTTAAATAAGTCAAAATTACAAAGTTCCAGAATCTATTCCTGACAAACAGAGAGCAAGCAATTCTGTACCCTAACTTTAAACAGCTATAACTCAAAAACTACTTGACCAAATGATACCAAATTTTAACAGAAGCTAGATACATAAATTATCTACAACTTTTGTATAAACAAGTTTTACAACAAAGCACATTATCATGAAGAACTTTGCTAAGTTCCCAGATCTGTCCAGAAACCCCATTTGCAAGAAATAAATACTAACTTATGTTGCAAACATATAATTGGGCAAAACTAACTTTACCAACATGTCACACATGACTAATGAACACCAGAAAACATAGTGTCTATTCCTAAATAAATTCTTTTAATACATTTTCTTAATTTACTTAGATAATTAGGTGGAATTATGAACACCTATCAAAAGTGTACAACAAATTCTACCAAAATTACAGTGGCCTACATATGCTCCCAAAAGTCTACTGTCCAATTTTGAGACCATTTGGACATGTATATCAACCTCTATGAAAAAGACAAATTGCTATAGCAATAAATCATGTAAGAGCAAATTAAACCTAAAACTCAATATTTTCTGTGAACACAAGGCCACATTACAAATCAATATGATAGAGAAACATCATACTAAGGTAATGGAATAACATTTTCTATTTTATCATTTATATATTATTTATAAGCTATTTATCAAGCTATAAACAAGTTAAATCAATAACTTGAGCATACGGTAAGCAATGACCATGAAATTTATACCACAGTACATCCATAGCATGACAATCCTACCATAAAAATTTCACATCAATTGGAGCATCATAACTCAAGATATAAAATGACAAGTAATAAAAATGAGATTTTCCTTATTTAACAAGGTCAAATCACAACCCTCAGAAAACAGTGAACAACTAGGGTGTTTAATATTTTTCCTAGCAAGCACATGTCATCACAAAATTAACAAAACAAGAATCATCATTTTTGGAGTTCTAAAACTCCAGATCTGGCTCTGGTCAAATTTAAAGGCATTTCTATAGCTCTTTTTCAACTTAAATAAACACATTGAAAAACATCTATAAACATATAGAATTTTATGACTCTACTGCATAGATCTATTCTCAAGGTTTCCAAAAAGTCCACTTTTACTATTTTTGGAGTCTCCTAGCATGAGATATGAATATTTGAAGATTTACAAATTTTCTGAAATTCAAAAACAGAATTAGAACAACCCTAAATTAATTGCTAGCTCTACCCGAATGCATACACAAGACGGTCACTTCCTTAAACCGACAGGTGGGCCCCGAAGTCCGGCCGGGCCCGCTTGTCATAAGGGAGAGAGTCACCGGGGGGGGAAATTGGTCTTCGTCTTCAACCTCCGTCGGCCGAGCGCGGGAGGCAAACACCGGCCGGCCAACCGACAGTGGGGCGGTCACCGGCGGCGAGGGTGGGGTCGGCGAGGGTCGCAGCAACGAGACGCATCCAACGGTGGTCACGGCTCGGCGGAAGGTGGTCCACAGCGGCTGGCCCACGAGCTCCGGCGGCGTGCTCACGGCAGCTCCGTCGGCGGAGCCTCTCGGTGGCGAACACGGCCGGGAAAAGGGGGCGCCGGGGGCAGTGCGAGGAGGGCAAGGTGGGGTGGTGGTTGGTTTCGATTGTAGTTGCTTGGTGGTGGCCGGCCGCGAGCTCGACTTGGCTCGGCAATGGCGGCCATGGCCACAATGGCGTGCGCGCGCGAGCTGGGATGGAAAACAGAGGGAGCGGAGGAAATGGAGTGGGGCGAGATGGGGAGGGCGCTCGGGTGCTGCTCTTCCCCGGTGGCCGGGCGTAGGGCGCGTGGCAAGGTGGAAGACGCGCGGTGGACATGCACGGTGGACGCGTGACCAACGTCGAACACGTGGTGTGCATGAACGAGCCCGACTTGGAGGCCGTGTTTGGGCTTGTTCTAGGCTGATCTAGGTCTCGGGCCCAACATGAAGTTCGAAGCCCACAAGATACTCTACAAAATCCATGTAGTGACTTTGGTCATTAGAGCAACCGGTTAAAAGATATTTAACCCTAAATTTGACACTGTCAGCGACTTGAAAGCAACGAGCAACAAACCAAAATGGGGCTAAAAATGAATTGCAATTGGTGCCATCTTCTTGTATGCTCTTCTACACCATCCACCCTCCAACTTTTATATTGGGACCATGTGAAGTGATTTAACGAAATCTTGAGAACGCGGCATGTCAACATGTCAAGGTCAACTAGTGATAAAACAACTTTTTGCTGTTTTGGAAACTCTTATAGAAGGTCCAACTGAGCTCCATTTTGAGTGACACTTGATCCATTGTTTCCATCATGAAAAGTACTACAACTCATATTAAGGAACCTAATCGAGTTACCACATGAATTTGGATGATAAAATGTCGCAAAGTAGCCAACTTGCTGCTGTCACAACAAGGACTTAGAATATTTTTCTAAGTGCTGAAAACAGCTGCTGATTCCACTTTGTGATCTCTATTTGACTAGGTTAGAGGCCAAACTAGCTCTTGACAATTAAACAAAGTTTGTTCTATCCAAAATGAACTACAACTTTTGTTTAAGGTCAAATCTCATAACTGGTACAGAAGTCAAACTTTCACTTTGGTCAAAGTATCAACTCGGTAAAGCCGAAACTAGGGTTTTAGGCCAATCGGGGCATTTTCTTGACATTTGCTCAACATGAACCCTTCTTGACTTTTGTTGTAGAGTCCCTCTAGAGTCGTTCGGGCAAGATTGCAAGGTTTGCTTGATGTTTGATAGTTCCATTAACTTAATGGGGCAAATTCCAATAGGAATGGAACTTATCATTTCATGTGACTTTTTGATTCCAAACTTCATGAAACTTTTCCAGGGATCAATATAGATAGGTACCAAGGTGAGACACATGAAGATATGGCAATAACACCATTCAAACATATATCTTTGAAGATGGCCTATATGTAAAGCAAGGGTGCAATATCCAAGTTTAGGTTAGGGTTTATTTCCATAGGTTTGACATTGGCATACTTAATCTGTCATGTTTGAGCTCAAACCCATTGCCTAATTGGTGATAAACACCTGGGGTGTTACAGCCCTCCCCCCTTAAAAGAATCGCGTCCCGCGATTCGGAATGGAAGATCTTTTAAGGAAGAGAGACACATTATCTAGTTCCCAACATCTGCTATAGCATTCAGCTATAAAGCTTCAACATCGGTGAACAATTTGGTCAAAGGCACTTTCGGATACTTACTCTTCATGGTAAAATTTGTCTGAAGAATTTCCTTCATTGACTTCCATGAAGCATTGTTACTTTGGGAGGAATCCAAGATAGCACATACGGCATTCTCAGTGTACGGAGATCATTTGGTCCATGAGTGAACCACTCACAAGTATCTGACTCTCTAATGAGCACAACATAGGCCATATGAACTTGACATTAGACCAAAATATTCAGAAGTATACTCGTTGAAATGACTCTATGTTTACGAAGTTTGAAAAGCAGTCCTCTACCAAAATGGCTTGAGCACAACCTTCCAAAAGGGTGAGATCATAGACGACAAATATACTTTGAGGCTATATAATACTGACTAACCAATAGACAGGGTCTATGTTGGTCGTAAATGTTCCTTCATTTAGACACCAACTAATGGAAAACTACTTAAGGTTCCATGTGTGCAGTTCTCTTTCTCTGATGACAACACTGTATTATCTGAGTCTATCGATGGTCAGTGAATGTGATAGCTGACTTGTCGGCTTCCTATTTCTGCCAACAGTTATCTAAGAAGATTCTTCTATCCAAAGGCAACAGTTATCTGAGTTGAATCAGATGCAACCTCTTGGGTAAGAACACCTTAAGGTACCAAAGATCAGTGAGTATTAGCAATTATTGCTAAAGAAAGATATAGCAAGGTCTGGTAGACAGCAAAAATTGCAAGTATTTACCAACTTCGGTAATTAACTCACTACCGAGCACATTGAGTACAATCCCCTTCGTGAGGCAGTTGCACAGTAAGTTGAGTTTGACTTGCAACATAGTGAAACTAGCTTTGTCAGGCTAACTTTTCACTGTGAAGCTTCCCCTTTGGGATCAAACAGCAGCTCTAAGATAGGAAATCTGTTGTTTGACACTTTTCAGATTGCTTTTGAGTTGCAAATTTACTCGTAGAACCCTGGACTGTCCCAATAATTGTTGATGAGAGGACATAAAATCAAGGCGAAAGGGTGTACAACAGGATCCTTAAGACCACTCAAGAGATCGTCCAACAGAGTGATGAACAAACTATTTGTGGCACCTAAGGGCACAAGGATGTTGATCGAAACTAGGGCATGCATTTCTCTAATTCTTCACCGCAGCTGATTGAACACCTTGCACAATCTGTGTGATTATCCAAGACGGAATTGACTTGATCACAATGGCTCTAGAAGATAGAATATCCCTCAAGTCGTTGGCTAGTTGATTAACTTCTTGTTGGTTATTGCTCTGTAAGATATAGCCTTCGTAGCTACCAAAGAGTCGTTACCTAGCTGGAGATTAACCTTCCTATTGGTAACTAATCAGTTGTCTCTCAACACTAAAAAGTTCCAAATCTTCACTCTTGATCACAAAAATTGTTGTTGATGTAGAACAAATGATTGCCATCGAAGTTAACAATTAAGGAGTCACACCAGAGACGAGTGATTTCGATGTATGGCCATTATGCATACAAAGGTTAAGACTTGCATAATGTGACGATCGATTCTTATCCAACATATGACTTGTTCCACATTAAGTGTTGTGTGTCCTTTTTATCCACAGAGATGAGATACTTGCTTACTAGATGACGTTCGTCAATACTGGGACAACTAAGTAGAGTCACTTGTCTACCACCTCTTGTAGTATGTTAATGTTTATGTTGGTGACCTGTTCTTCAAAGATTATCCTTTATATAACTTCAGAAGGAAACTCCACTACTTTCAGTCTAAGATATGGATCTTACGATACGATATAGAGAGATAACCAAGAAAAGGAACACAAGAAAATAACACATCGTCTGTCGTTTGATAATGGATCATGACTAGAAACCGTGATACCAGCGCGTGCCAAGCAGCCAGCCATGTGTCTGCAGCCACAGGAGGCCCTTGGTTTCGTCGCGGCACCATCAGCGGCTACTCATAACACCATTACTAAACGCACAACGAAAGTGAAATTTCAAGTGGCACCAATGGGCTGTAAGAGCAAGCGCCATACAAGGAGGGATAGCAAGCAAAGGTAGTCACAAGGTTTAGAATCAACACGAAAATGATCCGAAGATCAAAATATAGCACAAGAGAACATCGCACAATTGCCAAGGATAGCTGAGCAAGAGACTCTTGCTTAAATTCTACGCACGACTTGCGTCCACTGAGGTGAGTTCCAGATAAAAGATTAATAGAAGATTTACTCATGTTGGGCAACAACATGAGATCAAGACTGATAAACATCCCGAGACTTGGAAAGGTTGGAGACGAATTAAGCAAATTTCAAGGCGAAAACCGATATGTAGTCATAGATTGAGTTGATAAGGTAGATGCACGAATTTGTAAGCACATGATTTAGAGGCCATAGCAAAAAGACGTTGCATCACACTAGCTAACCTTTAAGAGAGGTAACCGGAAGGTCCAACATGGATTTGGGTACGGTCTCCACAACTAGCAACGTACGAACCATGGTCAAAGGCTAGCATTGATAAAAGTTAACTTGGTTGGTCAGTCGATAAGGGTCTTCACAAAAAGGGTTGGAAAACATCCACGACTTAGACAAACATATAGGAGAACAAAACTTTGGGCTTTCGGTCAAGCAACGGTATGGATACAAACATTCAAAGGATAACCACCACGTCTACAGGCTCAGGCTCCTAAGAGGGAAAACCTAATTGAAGATAAAAACCATACAATTACGTAATTTGAACGTTGTTCTAGGATAAAGCTATGCGACACTTGTATGCTCACCGAGGACAACTAGGTGACAACTAGAGCACTACCTAGGTAACAATCATACATACCACATCACCGTCAAGCAGACAATTGAGAAAATTTAAACAAATGAGCTTGAGCAATCAATACAAGGTACAAGGCTCACCCAAACTAAGCATTGATCTCAAGCATGAACTAACTACAAGTTTAGTCCAAACAAACGTTAATTAAGGAGGCCAACTTAGCATGGGCACAGAATCTGGACAGCAACGCAGTAGTTACTTGTTTCAACCATAACGGAGGTTATAGACATCCCACAAAGGTGATCCTAGACTTTCTAGAAAGCTTAGGAAGATGACTACACTTTAGTTACTCATACCAACAGCTAATTCGTAGATTAATATGACCAAAAATGCTAATGTTTCAGATCTGTACCAATATGGACAGAAAACTGACAAGAACTTCAAAAATGCACAACTGGAGTTCTAGGAACCTAACAAAAGTGATCCTTAACTTTATGTAAAGCTTATTAAATTGTCTATAATTTTTTTTTATCATATTAAGATGATTCTATATCTAACAAGATTAATCATCACAAAGAAGACATTTCTGCCCAGATTTGGACAGATTCTGTCATTCCACTTTATAGGCTTATAACTAGAGATTTATACCACCACAATTAGTGCTATAGGACATTTTGGAAAGCTTAGAAAAAGTACTACACTTCTTCTATTACCTCCAAGATATGATTCCTTATGCACATAGGTCAAACAAACCAAACATTCATATCTATTCAGAGCATAAGCAAAACATGACAATAAACTTCTAAAATTCATAAATCTCAAAGCATAAGACCTAGGGTCATGAAATTTTAGGACGAACTAGATGATTAAGTTAGCTACAACTTTGGTATTCTCCATAACTACAGAAAACACCGTTATGGATACGAAGGCACCACTACAATAGAAACCGTTCTAGCAGCCCATGTTCAACAAGCAAGACAAAGCTTGCCTTTGTTCTACTTAACAAGAGAGCACACAACATATCATCCTAGTAGCTCTAAACATTGTTACCTTAGACCAACACCAATTTAATTCACTCATGAGAATCCACAATTACTTATTATCGAACAAGGGTGAGAGGAGCATAACTATGCATAAGGCAACAATCATGAAGATGCATGCTTCGTCCTATTCGTCCTCACGAGATTGCCAACCTAAGATGGCGATCACGTTCTATGTCGGTGGCATAACACGCACTCTCTCGATATATATCTAGTCGTCAGCTACATTCGACTTACGCATTCGTGGTTAGCGTACCTGCAGAAAAGTTTCATTGCAGCCCAACATTTCCCAATATAGCACACAATGAAAGCAGAGAAGTAAAATTCTAAGTACTCCCATGTACATATACCCCCGTATATATACATGTAGCACCAAAACTACCCGAATCATTCGATCACCCACAATTAAGTACCTTCATATATACATGTGTGTAACATGTAAATAATCCAGTAACCAAAACTAGCTCTCCCCTAGACCGCAGGTTGTACGGTCATGCTCTCACAACTCACACTTACCTGAGCGTAGGTGTGATGTTGCATAAAAGTAAACTAGCAACATATATGGCTATTTCATATATGAAGGCTACCACCAATCTAACCCACCGGGTAGCATAGTGTGGGAGAGTCACCACACATACATACCTTGGTCTGGGCGTAGATGCATAAATGAAAACCCCCAAGTTAGTACTTATATAAGCCACCTAATAATCCTTATATGGGCATAAGGAAATTGACCACTGGCATACTTAGGTTTAAAATTTAGATTTGACAAACCTATATATAGCTATAAGTTGATAAAACTAATTTTATAAAACAAAACTTTTGTTTTAAATACACATATGACAAGTTTAATGTTGAATCTTGCTCTGATACCAGCTGTAACGGAACCGTCCAAATTATAAGAGCACAAGTACAAAAACAATCACCGAAGTGATCAAATTCTCGCACTTGAGCCCATATAACTCCGGTAGTCCAATGAAATCACGAGGGATTTCAAACCAACCAACATACCAGCCAAGATCGTAGTGATTCAACATAACAAGTCATATGTTACAACCATTTCACAAGTAATTCAATATACATCGGAGTTCAACATAGTTATTACAACTTAAGTTCAAAAGTAGCGGAAGCAAAGTAATTTGAAACTAACAACACCTTTATTTCAATTATATGCCAGTACTAGGTCGACTTTCCACAAAAGCATGAGAGAGAAGATAACTCAGAAGGATCATGCCCGTGATCACACTCCGCCTCTACGGCCGGAGTCAACCAACTCTTGCAGCCGTCATGATACATCACAACCTGCAACAAGTGGGGATAAAACCCTGAGTACAACAATGTACTCAGCTAGACTTACCCGTCAAAAACCAGAAATAAAGTGACACCAAGGATCATGCAAGGCTGATATAAAGTGGGCTAGCTTGACAACATTTTGCAGAAAAGCTTAATATGGATAAGTAATCATTAATGCTTAAGCATCAAGTTAATTATCATTAACCTGTCATCTATATTAGAACCTGTACTAGAGCACTCACTTTATTAGGGGCAAACAATATTAACCATAGCAGGTATAAATTGAGGCAACCTTTCCATCGTTATCCAATTAACCATCCGTTCAATTTAATGGAATCTACGTTGCCGCTGCTCAAGTCAAGTGCTCACTAACCGGGAGCGACGGCGATTCGAATCGAATTCCTATCCAGCTGGAGGGGTATTTCTAACACTCACCGAGTCACGCCTGGCGAGGGCTGCTCAGGTCATCTTTCGTACAGTTCAGGAATCGCGGGTCCGAATGATGTCGCGACCCCAAGGGCGACACTCTGCCAGGTGATAGGGACTCTAACCCCCCCTTGGTCTCACGCCAATGTCCCCAAGCACATCCTTTCTCTCCTCCAAGAAGCAACCTACCATTCGATTCCCGGCCTGAACCATACTACTCGACTTCGCGGTCGGAACGACTTATCCGGCCAACTAAGTGTTAGACTGCGTTCAACATGACTCAAGGACGTACAGCGAATCGGTCCTTAAACGACTCAGACGGGGATAGATCCACACCCAAGACCTCCATGCCTTGTTGCTTCACTATCGTCATCCCGCCCGGTCTCATTTCATTTTATTAACACATGGTTCTATTCCACGATAGCAATATAGCCAACCGTGCCATATATGAATATCCCTATATCTCGCAGGTGACAGGAAATCACCTGACTTCTACCGTTTAAAGCAGGGCTAAGCATCTATTCGATCCTAGTCTATGTAGGATTCAGGGATTCATATATCTGGACAAGGAATGATATAATGCAGCAAGGTTTTCAACCAACTCCTACCACTTAATGCAACAATACTTTATAACATATATATAATTAATTGCTTTTGAAGGTAGGAGGCTTATAATGCTCCGGGGCTTGCCTGAGATCCGACTCAAGTCAGAGTTTGTCAGATGAAACTCGCTTGGCGAGCATCCTCTAATCTACCACTTGTCCGGTCCTTCTATCTTCGGGTTTGGATCCACCAAACACCGTCTTCGGGTTTGGCTCCAACGCCACATCCTTCACACGTTTCTGCTAGCGTACCTATATGAGATGCAACCATGCATATATATGAATGCATCGGAGTGCAATAAACAAAGTAATCAAACAAGCATACTAAAGTTTGCATAAACACCTAGAGCTAATTAACTCAACCTTATTAGGGCATAACAAAGAAGATTGCAAGCACATCAATCAAGACACAAGTCTTATAAGACCACAGGGTACTAAACCAAGTACCATCAAAGATAGGTGTCACACTTCAATACACAAGTATGGCATAGTTAATCAAAGCACTAGAACTAGAAATTGCTACCTTCTGGACATCAGACCAACAGCTGAGTAATTTAATCATAACTGGAGATCTACAAATCCAAATGATATGCAATAAGACATTATAGAAAGCTTATAAAATTCTCTACATTTCATTTATAATCATCACAGCATGATTCCAAAGTTAAATAAGTCAAAATTACAAAGTTCCAGAATCTATTCCTGACAAACAGAGAGCAAGCAATTCTGTACCCTAACTTTAAACAGCTATAACTCAAAAACTACTTGACCAAATGATACCAAATTTTAACAGAAGCTAGATACATAAATTATCTACAACTTTTGTATAAACAAGTTTTACAACAAAGCACATTATCATGAAGAACTTTGCTAAGTTCCCAGATCTGTCCAGAAACCCCATTTGCAAGAAATAAATACTAACTTATGTTGCAAACATATAATTGGGCAAAACTAACTTTACCAACATGTCACACATGACTAATGAACACCAGAAAACATAGTGTCTATTCCTAAATAAATTCTTTTAATACATTTTCTTAATTTACTTAGATAATTAGGTGGAATTATGAACACCTATCAAAAGTGTACAACAAATTCTACCAAAATTACAGTGGCCTACATATGCTCCCAAAAGTCTACTGTCCAATTTTGAGACCATTTGGACATGTATATCAACCTCTATGAAAAAGACAAATTGCTATAGCAATAAATCATGTAAGAGCAAATTAAACCTAAAACTCAATATTTTCTGTGAACACAAGGCCACATTACAAATCAATATGATAGAGAAACATCATACTAAGGTAATGGAATAACATTTTCTATTTTATCATTTATATATTATTTATAAGCTATTTATCAAGCTATAAACAAGTTAAATCAATAACTTGAGCATACGGTAAGCAATGACCATGAAATTTATACCACAGTACATCCATAGCATGACAATCCTACCATAAAAATTTCACATCAATTGGAGCATCATAACTCAAGATATAAAATGACAAGTAATAAAAATGAGATTTTCCTTATTTAACAAGGTCAAATCACAACCCTCAGAAAACAGTGAACAACTAGGGTGTTTAATATTTTTCCTAGCAAGCACATGTCATCACAAAATTAACAAAACAAGAATCATCATTTTTGGAGTTCTAAAACTCCAGATCTGGCTCTGGTCAAATTTAAAGGCATTTCTATAGCTCTTTTTCAACTTAAATAAACACATTGAAAAACATCTATAAACATATAGAATTTTATGACTCTACTGCATAGATCTATTCTCAAGGTTTCCAAAAAGTCCACTTTTACTATTTTTGGAGTCTCCTAGCATGAGATATGAATATTTGAAGATTTACAAATTTTCTGAAATTCAAAAACAGAATTAGAACAACCCTAAATTAATTGCTAGCTCTACCCGAATGCATACACAAGACGGTCACTTCCTTAAACCGACAGGTGGGCCCCGAAGTCCGGCCGGGCCCGCTTGTCATAAGGGAGAGAGTCACCGGGGGGGAAATTGGTCTTCGTCTTCAACCTCCGTCGGCCGAGCGCGGGAGGCAAACACCGGCCGGCCAACCGACAGTGGGGCGGTCACCGGCGGCGAGGGTGGGGTCGGCGAGGGTCGCAGCAACGAGACGCATCCAACGGTGGTCACGGCTCGGCGGAAGGTGGTCCACAGCGGCTGGCCCACGAGCTCCGGCGGCGTGCTCACGGCAGCTCCGTCGGCGGAGCCTCTCGGTGGCGAACACGGCCGGGAAAAGGGGGCGCTGGGGGCAGTGCGAGGAGGGCAAGGTGGGGTGGTGGTTGGTTTCGATTGTAGTTGCTTGGTGGTGGCCGGCTGCGAGCTCGACTTGGCTCGGCAATGGCGGCCATGGCCACAATGGCGTGCGCGCGCGAGCTGGGATGGAAAACAGAGGGAGCGGAGGAAATGGAGTGGGGCGAGATGGGGAGGGCGCTCGGGTGCTGCTCTTCCCCGGTGGCCGGGCGTAGGGCGCGTGGCAAGGTGGAAGACGCGCGGTGGACATGCACGGTGGACGCGTGACCAACGTCGAACACGTGGTGTGCATGAACGAGCCCGACTTGGAGGCCGTGTTTGGGCTTGTTCTAGGCTGATCTAGGTCTCGGGCCCAACATGAAGTTCGAAGCCCACAAGATACTCTACAAAATCCATGTAGTGACTTTGGTCATTAGAGCAACCGGTTAAAAGATATTTAACCCTAAATTTGACACTGTCAGCGACTTGAAAGCAACGAGCAACAAACCAAAATGGGGCTAAAAATGAATTGCAATTGGTGCCATCTTCTTGTATGCTCTTCTACACCATCCACCCTCCAACTTTTATATTGGGACCATGTGAAGTGATTTAACGAAATCTTGAGAACGCGGCATGTCAACATGTCAAGGTCAACTAGTGATAAAACAACTTTTTGCTGTTTTGGAAACTCTTATAGAAGGTCCAACTGAGCTCCATTTTGAGTGACACTTGATCCATTGTTTCCATCATGAAAAGTACTACAACTCATATTAAGGAACCTAATCGAGTTACCACATGAATTTGGACGATAAAATGTCGCAAAGTAGCCAACTTGCTGCTGTCACAACAAGGACTTAGAATATTTTTCTAAGTGCTGAAAACAGCTGCTGATTCCACTTTGTGATCTCTATTTGACTAGGTTAGAGGCCAAACTAGCTCTTGACAATTAAACAAAGTTTGTTCTATCCAAAATGAACTACAACTTTTGTTTAAGGTCAAATCTCATAACTGGTACAGAAGTCAAACTTTCACTTTGGTCAAAGTATCAACTCGGTAAAGCCGAAACTAGGGTTTTAGGCCAATCGGGGCATTTTCTTGACATTTGCTCAACATGAACCCTTCTTGACTTTTGTTGTAGAGTCCCTCTAGAGTCGTTCGGGCAAGATTGCAAGGTTTGCTTGATGTTTGATAGTTCCATTAACTTAATGGGGCAAATTCCAATAGGAATGGAACTTATCATTTCATGTGACTTTTTGATTCCAAACTTCATGAAACTTTTCCAGGGATCAATATAGATAGGTACCAAGGTGAGACACATGAAGATATGGCAATAACACCATTCAAACATATATCTTTGAAGATGGCCTATATGTAAAGCAAGGGTGCAATATCCAAGTTTAGGTTAGGGTTTATTTCCATAGGTTTGACATTGGCATACTTAATCTGTCATGTTTGAGCTCAAACCCATTGCCTAATTGGTGATAAACACCTGGGGTGTTACACGGTGTCCCTGCCTCCTCTTACTCTATAAAAGGGCAAGCAATGGACTCTACAAGGGGGCGGCGGACAACGGACGACAAAAGACCAGTCACCCTCCCACCATAGAAGATCAACATCTCAAGCAATCTCCATTCTACTCTCACTTTTTCTCTGAGACCTGGGATCGGTTCCCTCCCTCACAGCTTGTAACCCCTACGCAAGTGCTTAGGTGCAAGGAAATACAATACTCCCCCCTCCCCGCTGGACGTAGGGCCTTCTTTTGCCCGAACCAGGATAAACCTCCATGTACTTTCCTTGCATCATCATCCAGATTAGGGACACGCAGCATTGATTCACTCGTTGGCTTAGGACCCTCGCAGGACCAAACGTCGACAGTTGGCCCGCCAGGTAAGGGGCGCTGTGTGCCAACATCGTTTTTCCGCCATTTTTCTGGATGGCTGACCCCGAACGTCCACTCCCGTTGGCCATGGTGATCTGATTTGGGAGCATGGAGTTTATGTCCCTTGGCCACGGCTACGACATGGTTCTCCTCCCGCCCAGGCACCCGACTGACAGTGACCACGAGCTCTCCCAACCTGGGAGAGCACTGCGCCGGTATCGTCGCTCTCGTCAGGCACGCGCCGCCCGGCGACGGCGAGCCCAGCGCAACCGCCGTCATCGCCTTGCGGAGGGTGATGGTATTCCCCGATCCGGCGCCTCTCAGCCAGATGCCAACACGGATTTCCTCATTGAGGATCTGTATAGGATGAGCTTGGCTAAGGGTAAGATGTCGACAGGGAGTCCCACCGCTCTACCGCCCGGTGCGGCGCCACCACCGGCCAGTTCGACTACTCCGGCACCAGGAACGACACCTTCGTCAGCATTCCCATTTGGACTAGACTCGGTTGCCCGGGCGTACGCTTCTTCTGTAAGCACCTGCATGAGTGCTTACGAGGAACTCCCCGGACACCATCTACGCTCCACCCTCGACCTTGTTGCATCCACGCCAGCTTTCGAGTACCTGGACTCCACGTGGACTCCAGATACGGAGCTTCGTGCTACTGCCTTTCGACATCACGACCTCAGGGACGCACGACCCCACATGCACCCGTTGTACTACTATTTTAGCGCTCCAGACTCCGACTTTGCCGATGACACCTACGACTCGACTCGTGAGTGCTTCAATATCAATGGAGCTATCGCGTCGGATTCAGAGGATGAAGCAGCCGTTGGAGGAAGGAACACGCCACCTCAGGTCGAGCTCCCTGCTGAGCGAGATGAGGCTCAATTCCTTGCGGACCAAGGAATGCAACTCGAGCAAATCTGTGAGTTGCAGGACAGGCTTGACGAGGAACGAGAAAATCTGCGCCTACTTCAACATGCCCTCGAGCATGAGCGCGCGGCCTGCGCACACGGTGGAGGAGCTCGAGAGAGAGCTCACGACGTTAATCGTTGCATCGTCGAGGATCGGGCAGTCGAGCCCCCAGTTTTCGGTCGAGCCAGCCAGAACGTGGTCGCAGCCGCCATGCTCCTTCGTAACATGCCCGAGCTGTCGAACCCCGAGGTCCGTCGAGCCCGGGATGAAATCTGAGGACTCCTCGAGACCGCTGCCATGCAGCAGGCCGAGAGTTCTGCCTCGAGGCGACACGGGCTTGCCTCAGAGCAGCCCGCAGAGCCCTCCCGACAGGAGAGAGAGGCCTCGGTTCATCCCGAGCATGCCCAACGGAATAAGGCGGCCTCTGTCCGTGAACGCATCGTCGACAACTATGAACCTCGAGATGCCTATGACAACATCATCGAGCGCCGGAGGCGCAAACATGGTGACGGTGCAGCTCGAGGCTACCACGAGCACAGAGGCAGGCACTACGACAGCTCGGAGGATCGAAGCCCTTCACCCGAGCCACCAGGCCCATGGGTCTTTAGCAAGGCCATTCACGAAACATTACTCCCGGCTCGGTTCCGCCCCCCCCCCCACGACTCTTACCAAGTATAATGGCGAAACCAAACCTGAACTTTGGCTCGCTGATTTCCGCTTGGCCTGTCAGTTGGGTGGGGCCACCGACGACCGGGTCATCATTCGACAACTTCCCCTGTCCCTGTCGGACACCGCTTGAGCCTGGCTCGAGGACCTCCCACCTCGACAAATCCATGACTGGAACGACCTTGTGAGAGTGTTCGAGGGGAACTTCAAAGGAACCTATATGCGCCCCGGTAACTCATGGGATCTCTGAAGCTGCAAACAGAAGTCGGGCGAATCCCTCCGGGATTACATCCGGCGTTTCTCCAAGCAACGCACCGAGCTCCCCAACATCACCGACTCCGACGTCATCATGGCCTTCCTCTCTGGTACCACCTGCAAAGAGTTAGTCCGAGAATTGGGCCGCATCACTCCCATCACTGCCAACGGTTTGATGGATATTATCACCAACTTCGCCGCCGGTGAGGAGGCAGTTGGTGCCATCTTTGGTAGTGTCGGTACCTACAAATTAGGGGTACCCACAATCAACGATTAAGAAAAACAAAACACTATCCACAAACGAAACGGAGCCAAAATAGCGGACAAGATGCCTCGACTACGTTCCGACTCGTATGAGGCACCCTCGACGGGACGCCTCGACCGCGTCCTGACTCGTACGAGGCCCGTTCAATAAGGCATCTCGACTATCGGCAAACCTCCGACTCGCACGACCCCGGGTCGAATCACTCGACCCATCTTATTCACCTACTCTGAGGCAAAAGTTAGAGCATTTAATGCGACTACCTACTACCTCCTACCGTCATGGCTACAGCTATGCCCGACGTGGAAGCAATGCTGGTGTCAGATCTCACTTTTTACCACCCATCTCAGGATGGGAGGAGAAAACCTATCACTATACACACCTTACCGCACACTGTTTTGCCACCAATCACCCTCGAGGGAGGATACGACAAGGTCCGTACCCCACGATCTCGGGGATTCGACCTTATCCGCCCATCGTCGGCCCATCCTTGACCCATCCTCGACCCGGCCTTAATCCAGCCTCAACCCACCGCCGGTTAGCAGGGAGGAAAGGCTGACGTGGCATAGGACTCAGGGTCTTTTCACCGTCTCGTCCTCGACGTCACCATGGTGTCCAGGAATGGCCGGCCATTCCTGGGGCACGTTGCTACAGCCACCTCTATAGGGATCGACAAAACTTTGCCTCAAGGCACCTCGGCGTCCCGGCTTCCTCTTACCCTATCAAAGGGTAGGCCAGGGCTCTACAAAGGGCAATGCAACAACGAAAAAACAAATGACACAAGGCAAGACACAAGCCAGAAGCCACGCTCGAACGAGCAAAGGCACACCACCCACAGATCAACATCTCAAGCAATCACCCTTGTACTCTCTCATTTCCTTTGAGACTTGGGCTCAGTTCCCTCTCTCACAGCTTGTAACCCCTACGCAAGCACTTCGGTGCAAGGAAATACAATACTCCCTCCTCCCCGCTGGACGTAGGGCCTTCTTTTGCCCGAACCAGGATAAATCTCCGTGTATTCTCCTTGCATCACCATCCAGATTAGAGACACGCAGCACTCACTCATTGGCTTAGGACCCCCATGGGACCGAATGCCGACAGTTAGCGCACCAGGTAGGGGAAGCTGCGTGCCAACATCGTTTTCCCGCCATTTTTCTGGATGGCTGACCCTGAACGCCCATTTCCGTTGGCCACGGTGATCTGGTTTGGGAGTTTGGAGTTCATGTCACTTGGCCACGGCTATGACATGGTCCTCCTCCCGCCCAGGCACCCGACCGATGAGGACCATGAGCTCTCCTAGCCTGGGGGAGCGCTGCACCGGTACCATCACTCTCGTCAGGCACGAGCCGCCAAACGATGACGAGCCCGGCGCAACCACCGTCATCGCCTTGTGGAGGACGGTGGGATTCCCTGATCCGGCGCCTCTCAGCCGGACGCCAACACGGAATTTCTCGCTGAGGATCTGTGTAGGATGAGCTTGGCTGAGGGTAAGATGCCGACAGGGAGTTCCACCGCTCTACCACCCGGTGTGACGCCACCACCACCCGGTCTGACTACAAGGAACGACACCTTCATCAGCATTTCCATTTGGACTAGACTCGGTTGCCTGGGTGTACGCTTCCTCTGTAAGCACCAACATGAGTGCTTACGAGGAACTCCCCGGACACCATCTACGCTCCACTCTCGACCTTGTTGCATCCACGCCAGCTTCCGAGTACCTGGACTCCATGGAGACCCCAGGAACGGAGCCCCGTGCAACTGCTTCCCGACGTTACGACCTCAGAGACAGACGACCTCACATGCACCCATCATACTACTACTTCGGCGCTCCTGACTCTGACTCTGCCGATGACACCCACGACCCGACCCGCGAGTGCTTCCACATCAATGGAATTAGCTCGTCGGATTCGGAGGATGAGGCACCCGTCGAAGGAAGGAACACGCCACCTCAGGTCGAGCTCCCTGCCGAGCGGGATGAGGCTCAATTCCTTGCGGATCAAGGAATACAGCTCGAGCAAATCCGCGAGTTACAGGATAGGCTCAACGAGGAACGAGAGAACCTACGTCTACTACAGCGAACCCTCGAGCAAGAGCGCGCGGCACGCGCACATGGCGGAGGAGCTCGAGAAAGAGCTTGCGATGTCAATCGTCGCATCGTCGAGGATCGGGTGGTCGACCCCCTGGTTTTCGGTCGAGCCAGCCAGAACGTGGTCGCCGCCGCCATGCTCCTTCATAACATGCCTGAGCCATCGAACCCTGACGCTCGTCGAGCCCGAGATGAGATCCGAGGACTCCTCGAGACCGCTGCCATGCAGTAGGCCAAGAGTTTTGCCTCGAGGCGACGCGGGTCTGTCTCGGAGCAGCCTGCCAGCCCTCCCGATAGGAGAGAGAGGCCTCGGTTCATCCCGAGCACGCCCAACGGAACAGGGCGGCCCCTGTCCCTGAGCACATCGCCGACGACCATGAACCTCGAGATACCCGTGGCAACATCGTCGAGTGCCGCACGCGCAAACACGGTGACGGTGTGGCTCGAGGCTACCACATGCACAGAGGTGGGCGCTATGACAGCTTAGAAGATCGAAGCCCTTCACCCGAGCCACCGGGTCCCCGGGTCTTTAGCAAGGCCATTCGTGAAACAATACTCCCGGCTCGGTTTCGCCCCCCCCCACGACTCTTACCAAGTACAACGGCGAGACCAAACCCAAACTTTGGCACGCTGACTTCCGCTTGGCATGTCAGTTGGGTGGGGCCACCGACGACTGGGTCATCATCCGACAACTCCCCCTGTTCCTATCGGACACCGCTCGAGCCTGGCTCGAGGATCTCCCATCTCGACAAATCCACGACTAGGATGACCTTGTGAGAGTGTTCGAGGGGAACTTCAAGGGAACCTACATGCGCCACGGCAACTCGTGGGACCTCCGAAGCTGCAAGCAGAAGCCGGGTGAATCCCTCTGGGATTACATCCGGCGTTTCTCCAAGCAACGCACCGAGCTCCCCAACATCACCGACTCTGACGTGATCATGGCCTTCCTCTCTGGCACCACCTATAAAGAGTTGGTCCGAGAGCTAGACCGCAACACCCCCATCACTGCCAACGGTTTGATGGACATCATCACCAACTTCGCCGCCGACGAGGAGGCGGTTGGTGCCATCTTTGGTGGTGATCAGGACAAGGGGAAGCACAAGGTGGACGATCCCGCGAGCTCCAGTCGGGGCTCAAAGAGGAACAACAGGAAGAAGAAGAACTAGCAGGGCAAGCTCAAGGCTCCGGCCGACGACCATGTCGCTGCTGCTGATCGCAAGAAACCTCCAGGGCCCCCCGGCGGGGGCATCTTCGACAAAATGCTCAAAGAGCCGTGTCCCTACCATAAGGGGCCCACGAACCACAACCTCAAGGACAGCCACATGCTACGAAGATATTTTGAAGGCATAGGCGTCAAGAAAGATGACAAGAAGGCAGATCCCAAGGGAGACGACAAGGACGAGGGGTTCCCCGAGATCCACGACTGCTTCATGATAAACGGAGGACCCTCGACATGCCTCTCGGTGCGCCAGCGCAAGCGAGAACGTCGAGAGGTCTTCTCCGTGTGGCCGGTGACCCCCCTCTTCCTTGACTGGTCCGAGGTAGCCATCACTTTCGACCGTGATGATCACCCAGACTACGTCCCCAACCCCGGGGTCTACCCGCTTGTTGTCGATCCCATTATCGCCAACACATGCCTCACCAAGGTGCTCATGGATGGCGGTAGTAGCCTTAACATCATCTATGCTCAAACCCTCGACCTCCTGAGGATCAAGAGGACGCGCCTCCAACCCAGCGTCGGGGGCTTCCATGGAGTCGTGCCAGGAAAGCGAGCAGAGCCCGTCGGTCGGGTCGACCTGCCTGTCTGTTTTGGCACTCCCACCAACTTCAGAAAGGAAACTCTCACCTTCGAAGTGGTCGAATTTCGTGGAACGTACCACGCCATCCTTGGGCGCCCATGTTATGCCCGGTTCATGGCGGTCCCAAACTATACCTACCTCAAGCTCAAGATGCTAGGCCCCAACGGTGTCATAACTGTCGGGCCCTCATACGAGCATGCCTACGAGTGCGACGTCGAGTGCATCGAGCACGGAGAAGCCATCTTGGAGTCGGCAACCTTGGCGGCGAACCTTGACGGTCTGGCCAACGAGATCCCCGACCCCAAGCGCCACGCCGGCAGCTTCGAGCCCATAGAAGATGTCAAGCTCGTGCCCCTTGACCCCGCTGACCCAAAGGGAAAGGCGTTGAGCATCAGCGCCACCCTCGATCCCAAATAGGGAACAGTGCTCGTCGACTTTCTCCGCGCAAACGTCGACATCTTTGCGTGGAGTCCCTCAGATATGCTGGGCATACCTAGGGAAGTCACCGAGCACGCCTTGGAGATCCGAGCCGACTCCAAACCGGTGAAGCACCGCTTGCGCCGCTTCGACGAGGAGAAGCGCAAGGTCATCAGTGAGGAGATACACAAACTGCTGGAGGCCGGATTCATCAAGGAGGTTCATCATCCCGAGTGGCTAGCTAATCCTGTATTAGTTAAAAAAAGAGTGGGAAGTGGAGGATGTGTGTAGACTACACTAGTTTAAATAAAGCATGTCCAAAAGTTCCTTTTCCTTTGCCATGCATTGATCAAATCGTTGATTCCACTGCGAGATGTGAAACTCTTTTGTTCTTAGATGCATATTCTGGCTACCACCAGATCAAAATGAAGGAGTCTGACCAGCTCGCGACTTCGTTCATTACCCTGTTCGGCATGTATTGCTACGTTACTATGCCCTTCGGTCTCCGGAACGCAGGGGCTACGTACCAGCGATGCATGCAACATGTTTTTGGGGAACACATCGGACCAACCGTCGAAGTTTACGTCGATGATATCATCGTCAAAACCAAAAAGGCCAATAATTTGATAAACGACCTTGACGTTGCGTTCAAGTGCCTCCAGGCAAAGAACATCAAGCTCAACCCTGAGAAATGCGTTTTTAGCGTTCCTCGAGGCATGCTTCTAGGGTTCATTGTTTTCGAGCGTGGCATCGAGGCCAACCCGGAAAAGATCACCGCAATAACCAAGATGGGCCCTATCCGAGATCTGAAGGGCGTGTAGAGGGTCATGGGCTGCCTAGCAGCCCTCAGTCGCTTCATTTCGCGCCTCGGTGAAAAAGCACTCCCACTGTATCGTCTTCTAAAGAAATCGGAACACTTCTCGTGGACCCTCGAGGCCGAGGAAGCTCTTGCAAAGCTCAAAGCTACACTCTCTAACTCACCAATCCTCGTCCCTCTGACCCTAGGGGAACCGCTCCTACTTTATGTCACCACGACGACACAAGTAGTCAGCGCGGTCTTGGTTGTCGAGAGGGCAGAGGAAGGACATACCCTGCTCGTCCAGAGACCGGTCTACTTCATCAGCGAGGTGCTCTCGGAAACCAAGGTTCGCTACCCGCAGATCCAGAAGCTACTGTGCGCCATCGTCTTAACATGACGCAAACTTTGTCACTACTTTGAGGGCCACCCGGTGACCGTGGTGTCTTCTTTCCCTTTGGGAAAGATAGCCCGAAACCGAGAGGCCTCGGGTAGGATAGCAAAGTGGAGACTCGAGCTCATGGGTGAGACCCTCTCTTACGCGCCACACAAAGCCATCAAATCCCAGGTGCTAGTAGATTTCCTGGCGGAGTGGACCGACACTCAACTTCCTCCGGTTCAGCTCCAGGCCGAGCTTTGGACCATGTATTTCGACGGGTCGCTGATGAAAACAGGAGCAGGCGTGGGCTTTCTCTTCGTCTCACCCCTCGGAGTCCACATACGCTATATCATCCGGCTTCATTTTCCTGCCTCCAACAACGTCGCCGAGTATGAGGCGCTCGTCACGGGCCTACGAATCGCCGTCGAACTAGGGGTCCGACACCTCGACGTTCGAGGTGACTCTCAGCTCGTGATCGATGAGGTCATGAAGAGATCGAGCTGCTGTGATCCCAAGATGGAGGCCTACTGTGAGGAGGTACGACGCCTTGAGGACAAGTTTCACGGCCTCGAGCTCAACCACATCGCACGCAGATATAATGAGGTCGCCGATGAACTCGCGAAAATTGCTTCTAGTCGAACTACGGTTCCACCAGACGTTTTCGCGAGAGATCTCCACCAACAGTCCGTCAACATCGGGATGGACGGAGAGGTCGACGGGTCATCACTCGACCCCCCACCTAAGGCAGAAGCCCCCTCGACCGGGGCTGAGGCCATGCAGGTGGAAGGCTCGACCCCACCATCCAACCCAGAGCCTGACTGACATATTCTGTACCTCGACGATCTCATTTGAGGGGACCTCCCCTCGAATAAGATCGAGGCTCGACGGATCGCTCGCCGGGCCAAGTCCTTTGTGATATTTGGCGACAGTAGGTAGCTGTATCGCCGTAGCCCTACTGGCGTCCTCCAACGCTATATCACAAATGAGGAAGGCAGAAACCAGCTCCATGATCTACACTTGGGGGCTTGTGGTCATCACGCAGCGCCTCGAACCCTCGTTGGAAACGCATTCCGACAAGGCTTCTATTGGCCGACCGCAGTCTTCAACGCCGTCAAGCTAGTATGCGCCTGCAAAGGATGCCAGTACTATGCAAGACAAACCCACCTCCCGGCTCATGCCCTGCAAACTATTCCCATCACATGGCCATTCGCTGTTTGGGGGCTCGACTTGGTCGGACCCCTGAAAAGGACAACTGGTGGCTTCACCCACTTGATCATCGCCATTGACAAATTTTCCAAGTGGATCGAGGCCCGTCCTATCACCAGCATCAGGTCTGAGCAAGTTGTGCTATTTTTTACCGACATCATCCACCGCTTTCGGGTTCCTAACTGCATCATCACGGACAACGGCACCCAATTTACCAGCAAAATGTTTCTGGATTTCTGCGACAATTGTCACATCCATGTGCTCTAGTCGGCCGTAGCTCATCCAAAAACAAATGGCCAAGTAGAACGTGCCAACAGCATGGTCCTACAAGGCCTGAAGCCAAGAATTTTTGACAAGTTAAACAAACACGGCAAAAAATGGGCCGCCAAGCTCCCCTCGGTCCTGTGGAGCCTAACAACGACGCCGAGTTGAGCCATGGGGTTCAGTCCGTTATTCTTAGTCTACGGGTCCGAAGCTATGCTCCCAACTGATGTAGAATATGGATCTCCGAGGCTGAAATCCTACAACGAGCAAAACAATGATGCCACAAGAGAGGACGCCCTCGACCAGCTCAAGGAAGCTCGTGATGTGGCTCTGTTACACTCGGCAAGGTATCAGCAAAGTCTCCGATGCTACCACAACAAACACGTCCGTAGACGGGACCTCAACGTCGGAGACCTGGTGCTACAGCGAAGCCAGAACAACAAGGGACGGCACAAGCTTACTCCACCATGGGAAGGGCCATACATCGTCGTAGAAGTACTGAAGCCCGGCACCTATAAACTATCGAACGAGAAAGGCGAAATCTTCACCAACGCATGGAACATTGAATAGCTACGTCACTTTTTCCTTAAAGCCTCGAGGCTCTATAAATTGTTTCACAATCCCATGATAGAATAAAGAATACATTGGTGTTCAAAGTATTTTTTCATAACAACCAGGAAGGATCGACCCTATTTTCTCAGAGTCGACCCTCCCTCGGGGGCTGCAAGGGGGGAACCCCCTAGTATCCCCAAAAAATTCGCATTTTCAAAAAGAAGAGAACTATTACAAGCGCACCCTAAGGCTCGAGGGCCGCCGAGCCGCGAGATCACCTACGCCTCCGAGCTATGGTACCTCCACTCACCCCCCATGCCAAGGGGTGCAACCGCACGCTAAGTGACCTAGTAAGAGTTCATGACTTTGAAAAAGCTCACGACTAACATTCCCGTTCTCTTCGAATCAAGTTCTTACACAGTCTACGAGGCCGCAAACACGCCCTAAAGCTCGAGGGCAGTCGAGCCGCGAGATCACTTACGCCTCCAAGGCTACAGTACCTCCACTCGCTCCCTCACGCCAAGGGGCGTAACCGCGCGCTAAGAAAATCATGCAAGAATATGATTCAAGCGAGAAAGGGAAGAAAAAACTAGAACAAAAACGGACATCAAGTACAAACTTACATCTAAATGTTTCAAGGCCCCCGAGGCCATCATAATGAAAGTTATGAATATTAACTCATTTACATGGGCCCTCATGCCCAGTTTTGGCTCACAGGCCCTCGTCGTTGGCAGGCGGGACCACCTCGACCTCAAAAATTTTTGCAAGGCGACCCCCGGGCTCCTTAGCAGCCACAATCAGGTTCAAGCAGGCGACTTCATTCTCCTCATCTATCTGGTCTGGATCCATGATGAAGCCATCAGCGATGAGGTCCATATCGTACTCGAACCAGACCGAACGACCGCCATGGCCCTCTTCACGCCGTGATGCAGCCCGCCTCGTATCTTCTCGCGGACGAGGTGGCCCAGCGCCGCCATTCGACGGACAAAGGAGTTCCCCGGCGCGTCCTCCTCGGTATCGACATCGGGCTCGACCCCCAGGCCGTCACACACCGAGGTGATAGCACCCTGGAGCAACTGAGTCCGCCCGGCCTCGGCCTCGAAGAAGTTCTGGAACGAGGTGGCCGTCGCTTGGGTCGCATGCTGCTGCTTCTCCAACTCAGAAACATAAGCACTGAGTTAGCATAAGCCTAGGACCTCGACACCAAGGCCAGAACACAACAAGAGGTTTACCCTCAGCGTGGGTCTGCCAACCCATGACCTCATCACGTAGCTCCCCGCACACCTTCTCAGACGCTCGAAGAGCCTCGTCCTTGTCATGGATCGCCGCCCTCATCGCCTCAATCTCTCGACCAGTGCCCGAGAGAGCCTCGTCCCTCTCTCGGACCGTCCCCTTCAACATCACAACCTCATCCTCCAAGGTTCTGACGTGAGCGGACGCCATCCCGATCTGGATGTTGAGGGCGTCACGCTAACCGCCGACTAAGGTGACATCCTCCTCGAGCTCCTTCACACGTGCCAGCAGCGGTGCGAGGTCCTCACGAGCCTTAGCCGCCTCCTCCCGAGCCCTTGCCGCGTCTTCACGCGCCTTGGCCTCGGCTTCTCGGGCCTGCGCCGCCTCCTCCCTAACCGCTGCATGGGCGACGCGGAGCTCGCCCACTTCGGCGCTCTTCTGGGATAGCCGCTTGTTGGCTTCCTCGACTAGAGCCCGTTGACGAGCAAGCGCCGCCCACACGCCACTCTCACGACGAATAAAGAGTGACTTGCGGCGAGAACGCTCCTTGAGCTCCTGACCACAGTTAAAACCTAAAAATCAGAACAAAGGAGAAGGGAAGGATAAAACACAAGGAAAGACTAGCGAACCGGCTTACCTCAAAAGCCTCCGACATACCCCGCACCAGGGTATCAATGACCATGCGCAGGGATTGCAGGGAGTGCTTACAGAGTCCCTCGATGAACTCCCAGTGTTGCACCTCGTCCTTGTCGTCGAGGGCGAAGAAGGGCTCAGCGCTGGGGTTAGACGCGTCCCTGAACTCCAAGGTCAACCGACCCCAACGCGGAAGCTCCTCCTCCGCCCGTACAAGCGCCAACCCTGCGTAGTCGGGCCACCTGGTCGACGCCTCGGCCAGGTCATCCCCCAACGCCGTAGAAGTACCAGGCCGATCCGGGGCGTCGACCGTCTCGACGTCCGCCTTCTGCTTCCCCTTGTCAGAAGGAGGGTCATCGACGGTAAGGTCGATCACGGCCGGGGTCGACCCTTGGGGCGGGGCAGGCGTCTCGACTATCGGCACCACCGCCTATACGACGGACGGTGGCACGACCACCCCCCGTTCCGCCTCGACTGCCTGCTCTGTTGGCCGGTCCTGCTGCGGCTGCGGCTTCTCCCGCGCCGGTTGTGACTCCGGCTATGCCGCCTCTTGCCCCGCCTTTGGCGGGGCCTCCGCCATCTCCCTTAACTTTTTGACATCCGCCCGCCCCGCGTCGCGGACGGATGTTTTGGCCTCAGCGGCCTCGATGGTCACCTGGGTCGTCGCGATTGACCCAGGCTCCAACCCACCAGCTCCAGGCACCTCGAGCCTGGCATCGCCCGAGACCGCCTTAGCTGGCTCTGGCCCTCGCGTGGCGTCACTAGGATGAGTGACCTCCTGGGCGCTTGCCCCCGCCTTGGCGGCCGCCTCTCTCAGCCTAAGCCGCTCTGTCGCCGCCTGGCACCTTGCGACCCAGGTGACGTCATTGGCCGACGTCCGCATCATCAGGGTGGCGCCCGACCTGAGTGCCTTGACGGGAGTCAGAGTCGCGAGCTCCGCCTTGCGCTTATGGCTGAGCAGCAAATAAACGCGTCAGAATAAAGAACGAGATCACCGATGACGGAAAGACAAGGCGACATACTTACCCGGATATGGGAACCAGGGGCCTAGACCCCGGCAAGCCCGAGCCACCCGACGGCACCTGTGACGGCCCCTCCGTTGAGCCTCCTGTCGGCCGGGTGCTCCTTGGAGCCCGGGCTGACGGGGCATTAGAGGACCTCTGCGCTGACGAGGCTATTTGGCCTCGAGTCCTTACGCCTGTCGACAGCGCCCTGGCCTCCAACGCCGATGCTATTGCTCCACCCGCCGGCTGAGTCTGGGGCGATCGGGCTCGCGGGAGCGGCGCCACCGACCTCCCCTGCAGGACCCCAGGCAAGGTAGCTCCCCTCTCTGAAGGACCCACTCGGGCCCTTCCCTCTGCTGGCTCTCCTTCCGCCTCAACGGGCGCCGAGACTTCCCTCGATGCCTGGGAAGTCGACCCCCAACGGGCACCAGCAGGGGCCGCACGTCGGGGAGGTGCACCAGAAAAGTCGCGGTATCATACCATGACCCGGCGTCGTCATCACCGCTGTCTTCGTCCTCCCCTGAGACCGTCTCAGAGGGAGACTCCTCGATTGGGAGCCCCTCGAGGCTCTGTTGGCAGCGGCGCTTCTTCAACGCCTCGCGCTCGAGGGTCTTCTGGACTTGATGCTTCTTGGCAGCGTCCTTCTATTCCTTCTTCTGGGCCGCCGAGAGGCGTCTAGCCTCCTGAGCAGCCCGATCCTCCGGAACCAGCAACCGCGACTCCTTGACCGCCGACAGATCCTGCATAGAGGCCTCGACCGACTTAGTCGGGGGAATCAGGAACCAAAGGGACTCAAGGCTGTCAAAAAACAACACTTACCAGAGGCTCAAAGCCTTGAGTGGGGCGCATCGGGACCCTGTCGATGTCCTCCTGCTTGAAGCTCCCCACCATCCACCGTGCACGCCGGGCGACTTCATTGAGGGGGAGGGACTCATGCGACATCTGACTCCCCTCCAGCGAAGGCCCCGACATCATCTCGTTGAGCCGGAGCCGGCGCTGCGTCAGCGGCAGCACCCTCTGGCGGTGGAACGCGGCGGCCACCATTCCCGCCGTCAACCCGCGCTGACGAAGCCTCCTCAACGCGTCGAGGAGCGGCTGCAGTTTCGGCTTGTCCTCCTCGACGATGTCGTACGACCAGTTCTCCTCGCACGACATCAGCACCCGCCCGGAGAACCTCGGCAGCTGGTCGTCGTCGTTGCGCAGGTAGAACCATCCGTCGTGTCAGCCGCTGTTCGACGAGATGAGCTGCGCTGGGATGTACTGCTCACCTCGACCCGCCCGGACTTGGAGAGTGCAGCTCCCTGCATGCACTGCGCGCCGCACTCCTCGCTCGTCCGCCTTCTTGGTGAAATGCTCTGCCCTGAAGAGGTGGAGCCACAGATTCCAGTGTGGCTCCATCCCCAGGTACCCCTCGCAGATTGCCGCGAAAATGGCAGCCTGCGAGATGGAGTTGGGGGCGAGATGATGTAGCTCCACCTTGTAGTAGTGGAGGAGCGCCCGCATGAAGCGGCTCGGTGGCACTCTGAGCCCCCTCTCATGGAAAGCCATGAAGCTTACCACGTATCCCTCCGGGGGCGCCGGCTCTCGGTGGTCGGACGGCGGCACCCTCCATTCCGGCTAGGTCCAGCTTGCCCTTGGTCGCAAAAGTCTGTCGCGGACTAACTCCTCCAGCTTCCTCTCCATCACCGAGGAACGAGCCCACGCGTCCGCGGGAAGGATCTGGCTTTTTCCCGCCATGGATGTCGGAAAATGGCGCGCGGCGGCGGATGGAGAAGCAACGACGGGGGTGGATGGCGGCTGAAGGGCGCACAAAGAGCAAAGAAGGCAGAGATGCAAATGGCCTGTAGGGGGCATACGGAACCCCGTGCCTCACACTTATACCCTGATGGAAGGCCAACGGGCGGGTGAAACGGTAGGAACAGTTTCCGCATTCAATGGCCTTACCTAACCACTCCCTCGAAACCCGCAGGTAAGGGCATGTGTCCGCCGTTTATTCTGCAACCGTCGCACCACGCCGCCCACTACCGCGCCGATCTCGCTTTCCCTCCTAAAAAGACACGCCCCAAACGGGCCGGAAGGGGATCCGCAGATGGATATTCCCAGAAGAATGGGTAACGGGCTCCGAGCCCGATATAAACCTCGAGGGATCGAAAAGCTGGCCCTCGACTAGGGTTCGACAGCTGCCCTCGAGTAATGGAGTCAGGGACAACTAGGGACGCACCCGTACAAGGCCAGGGCTCGAGCCACGCTCTCGAGGCACCCCCAGATGTATTCGAGGCTAAAAGAGAGGTCGACGGAGGAATCCCCTCGGAGGGAGGCATCGAGCCCTCGGATCCTATCGCAAGGAACCGAGATCCACACGACTACTCTTTGGCATTTTTTAGAGCGCCTCCATGGCCACTAGCCGACTCCTACTGAATGGAGCACGGGCTCCCACTCGAATTCCCCGTTAACAGCTCACCGGAGACCGTCGGAACTCGCCCGATGAGGGTAGTACGACGTTCCCCACCCCTCCTCCTTTTTCCTAAAGAAGGAGCGTGAGGGTCGAACGATAAAAGACGGCCAAGACTCTGATCGACCTCGTGCGCACGAGGCTCGGGGGCTCGACCGCAGAAGGCCAAACCTCAAACGAAAAAGGACAAAACACGCCACGATACAAGAGCATTCCTCGATAAAACGTACAAAAGACCTCGGAGGAGTCTAAACACTCCACCGAGGCCTCGGGGGCTACACCCGGCGGGTGCGTTCACGCGCACCCACCGAAAAATGCTACGACGCTACGACTCGAGTTCATGACTCACTGAGCCTCTATAAGAGTGACCCACAATCACCCAAAGGCTCGGGGGCTACTGTCGGGTACCAAAAATAAGGGGTACCCACAATCAACGATTAAGAAAAACAAAACCAACGGGACTAGCCGAGACAGCGAACGAAACGCCTCGACCACGTTCCGACTCATACGAGGCTCGCTCGACGGGACGCCTCGACCACGTTTCGACTCGTATGAGGCTCGCTCGATGAGACACCTCGACTACCGAGAAATCTCCGACTCGCACGACCCAGGGTCGGGCCGGTCGACCCACCTCATTCACCAACTCTGAGACAAAACTCAGAGCATTTAATGCAAACTGCTAACCACTTTCTACCCTCATGGCTACAGCAACAACCGGCATGGAAGCAGTACCAGTGTCATATCTCACTTTTTACTGCCCATCCCAGGATGGGCGGTGAAAACCTGACACTGTACGCACCATACTGGGCACTATTCCGCCACTGATCACCCTCGAGGGTGAATACAACAAGTACCATACCCCGCGATTCCGGGGACTCGGCCTTATCCGTTCACTGTCGACCCACCTCGACCCGACCTCGACCCGGCCTCGACCAACCGACGGTCAAAACAAGAATGCAAGGCTTGCGTGACACAGGACCTGGAGTCTTTTCACCGTCTCATCCTCTACGTCACCATGGTGTCCAGGGATGGCCGGCCATTCTCGGGGCACGTCGCTACATCAACCTCCACAGCGTTCGACAAAACTTCACCTCAAAGGCACCCCCGGCGTCCCTGCCTCCTCTTACCCTATAAAAGGGCAGGCAGGGGACTCTACAAGGGGGCGGCGGACAACGGACGACAAAAGACCAGTCACCCTCCCACCATAGAAGATCAACATCTCAAGCAATCTCCATTGTACTCTCACTTTTTCTCTAAGACCTGGGATCGGTTCCCTCTCTCACAGCTTATAACCCCTACGCAAGTGTTTAGGTGCAAGGAAATACAATACTCCCCCCTCCCCGCTGGACGTAGGACCTTCTTTTGCCCGAACCAGGATAAACCTCCGTGTACTTTCCTTGTATCACCATCCAGATTAGGGACACGCAGAATTGATTCACTCGTTAGCTTAGGACCCTCGCAGGACCAAACGCCGACACTACAGTTCTCAACACTAACTGGTTTATTATTTTTTAACAGAAATGCAACCAAAGGTTGGTTACATAGCAATAGACCTTCTCACAGATACTATAGAAGGTATTTAATTCATTCACTTCTCTTGACTGGTTATTAATTTTCTGTTGAAGAATTGTTTTGATCATTTTTCCTATGTATTGTCCTAAATAGCTGCGACAAAGCCATCAGTGGCAGCAATTGATGGTCTTGCTTTTGGTGGGGGTTTAGAAGTTGCCATGGTACTTTATTGTTTTAAATCCTTGTCACTGTCATTTAATTTTCATTATTTCAGAGATGATAACATTAATGAAAATGTTTATGTATTCATTTAGGCATGCCATGCACGGATTGCAACTCCAACAGCTCAGTTAGGTCTTCCAGAACTTCAATTAGGAATTATTCCAGGATTTGGAGGTATATTCATGTTACTATTTATACAAGAATTTCTTAATGTCCGGTACGAAATGATTCATTTCTGAGCGTCCATATGGTTCCCTATTTCTTAACTGTAGGAACACAGCGACTCCCACGACTAGTTGGACTGACAACATCTTTGGAAATGATGCTGGTAAGCTCTGCTGCTTCTTTCCTTCCTCTTTGGAGCTTCAGGATTCTGTTTTCGGGCAGTATCTTCTTTTACATGTGTCAAGCTGCTCCAATTATTTTAATATTATGTTTCATTTTTCCAGTTATCTAAGCCAATCAAGGGTGGTGAGGCACACCAACTGGGTCTGGTTGATGCCTTAGTTTCTCCTAATGATTTGGTGAATACTGCTCGTCAATGGGCTTTGGACATATATGAATGTAGGAGGCCCTGGATCAAAAGCCTTTATAAGAATGACAAGCTAGAACCTCTTGGGGAGGCTAGGGAAATTCTGAAGTTTGCAAGAGCTCAAGCTCAAAAGCAGGCAGCTAATCTTCATCACCCACTTGTTTGTATTGATGTCATTGAAGAAGGTATAGTTGCAGGACCACGAGCTGGACTCTGGAAGGTACTTGATATGATTTATATGTTTCTTCATGCTTATTTTAAATTTTTATGCGATGGATAGCATTTACAAAATTCTGGGCACATTTACTTGATGAAAATGCAGGAAGCAACTTCTTTTCAGGAACTGCTTTTCTCAGATACTTGTAAACGCTTAGTTCATGTGTTCTTTTCTCGGCGGGCAACATCTAAGGTACGAGGATGCCTTTTTGTATTAATATATGAATCATATATTGTACTAATTGTTTGTTACACGGAACAGATTCCAGGTGCCACAGACTTGGGGTTGATGCCTAGGAAAATAACCAAAGTTGCCATTTTAGGTGGTGGACTTATGGGTTCAGGAATTGCAACTGCAATGATATTAAGTAATTATCCTGTTGTACTTAAAGAAGTAAATGAGAAGTTCCTAAATGCTGGAATCGACAGAATCAAAGGTTGAACATGGTTTAGCATCACCTTAAATCCTGCTTATTGTTTGGAAAATCTTTTGATATTTCAATCAGTACGGTTATGTTAAGTAAACTTACTCACTATTTTGTTTCCTCAGCCAATTTGCAGAGTCAAGTAATGAAAGGTAAAATGACCGAAGAGAGATATGAGAAGGCTATGTCTCTCGTCACAGGTGTCCTTGATTATGAACGTTTCAAAGATGTGGACCTCGTTATAGAGGCAAGTCTTTACTCTTTACCCTGCCATCATTCATGCATCAAGCGATACTTATTTTTAGTGAGCTCCTTTATCATTATTCATTTGCTTGTCATAATTGCAGGCAGTTATTGAGAATGTGAAGTTGAAGCAGCAAATATTTGCGGACTTGGAGAAGTACTGTCCTTCACATTGCATCCTTGCTACTAACACATCTACAATTGATCTTAATCTGATTGGGGAGAAAACAAGGTCTCAAGATCGTATTGCTGGTGCACACTTCTTTAGGTAATGCAGCGTAAACTTGATGCATGCTTATTTTTTTGCATCACTCTATTGACTTATTGTATTATGTAGTCCTGCACATGTAATGCCACTTCTGGAAATAGTTCGTACTCAGCACACTTCACCACAAGTTGTTGTTGACTTGCTGGATGTTGGGAAGAAGATTAAGAAGACACCAATAGTGGTTGGGAACTGTACTGGCTTTGCAGTTAACAGGATGTTCTTTCCATACACTCAATCAGCACTCTTTTATGTTGATCTTGGTATGGATGTTTATAAGATTGATCGTGCTTGTACCAAATTTGGAATGCCCATGGGTCCTTTCAGGTAAGATATCGAACCTTTGCATTATTGTCGTTCAGTCTATAAGTTTCTGCAACTTTGTTTCTATTTCATGAGGTTGGTTATGAGTGACTACATATGGATTCAAAACTGTTGCTCCTTTTCTGTTTCATATATCCAGACTGGCAGATCTGGTTGGTTTTGGTGTGGCCATGGCCACTGGTATGCAATACCTTGAAAACTTCCCAGAGAGGGTCTACAAATCAATGCTACTTCCTCTGATGATGGAGGACAATAGAGCAGGTAAGCATAATCAAACAGTTCTGTTGCCTTGTCAGCTTGTTCTCTATGCAGCTCATATCTTTATTGGTTTATTATGAAATGATTAACTCAGGTGAAGCCACCCAAAAAGGATTTTACAAGTATGAGGGCAAGAGGAAGGCCACTCCTGATCCTGAAATTATAAAATATATTGAAAAATTTAGGAGCATGGCAGGAGTTACACCTGATCCTGAAATTATAAAATATATTGAAAAATCTAGGAGCATGGCAGGAGTTACACCAGATCCTGAGGTTTGCTTTCATAATCCTTTTGACTGTCCATGCCCTTCTGTTATTCCTCGAGAAATATGCAGTTTTTTTTTCTTTCTCCAAATAATACAATGACTTGGTGGCTGTGGCCTCGTGAATTTCTTTTTGTTAGTCTGGTCCTAGTCTCTTGATAGTTGAGAAGTTGCCATTACTGTACTGTCTCATTTGTGCTGATAGAAATACAGCACCCCAAGATGTGGTGTTATGTACTTTCCATATAGCCATGCTGCCTTTTTGGGTGCCTAACTCAATTCGTCTTGGGCGTTGAAGGCGATAGCACCCAAGCGCAAGTCCTCATCAAGGCAAATCTTGGTGCATATTTCTTCTTAATTAAAAAGAAACCTAGTTCACTGGTTTGGAAACAGGTTTTGAGGGAAAAGTGGTTTGATGGTTTCGATTAAATAGTAAGACTATCTGAAGTATAGCCAACACCGTGTTGAAGTTATTTTTCTTTATGCTAAATGTGATATAGGATGAAACGAAATGCCAAAGCAATTTGGACATTACATTTGGTAAAGTAAATGTTATATTTTTTTTGGAACTGATGATAAGGTTGCTTCTAACACTGAAAACTTTGGTGCTATTGTGCCAGCTGCTGAAGCTAAGTGAGAAAGATATAGTTGAGATGGTGTTTTTCCCGGTGATAAATGAAGCCTGTCGAGTCCTTGATGAGAGTATCGTGGTCAAGGCTTCTGACCTAGACATTGCTTCAGTCTTCGGCATGGGGTTCCCACCTTATAGGTCTGCTTTTGAGAACCCTGGTCCAATAAACCTCTTTCAACTGAACGATGGTTCATTTGTAATTATATAACTGAATAACTGCTCACACTCTATTCGTTGCTACAAGCAGGGGAGGTGTCATGTACTGGGCAGATTCCATCGGTGCAAAGTACATCCATGGAAAGTTGGAGGAGTGGACAAAGCGGTATGGCGGCTTCTTCAAGCCTTGCTCTTACCTCGCTGAAAGAGCTGCAAAAGGGATTCCTCTGGTGAGCAAGTCATTATCCTTTCACAGCATCCATCATTCTCTTAAACTATCTGTTAACTTCTATCATATGTACATTCGAAAAACAGTTTAGCACTTGCATTGAATCTTGCACATGGATAACTTTTCATGCAATACTCTGAACTTTGCACCTCTTGAGCGCAAATACAGTCATACGCTGAATGTTACAGCTCATTAGCATGTTTACAAAATGCTAGTGTGATTGCATTAAATTACCTACACTAATCCTCTTATTTTCTGTAACATTTTGTATTATTTTTTGTCTATTCATAATGCAATGATATTATCACCATAGCACCTGATTCGAAATAAATTAACATTTGCAGAGTGCACCGGCAAAGAAAGTTCAGGCTCGCCTATAAGATGAACACCAGGTTTCCTTGTGGACGGAGAGACTATGCTGAATAATATCACCATTTTAGCTTTTTTTTAGCTACATAGTTTTTGCTGTGCACCTCAAGATATATAATAAAAGTTATTTATCTACAAATGTTAAAATGACCTGTAAATTGGAACTCATGGATTCCAGTGAATTTGCGGAATAGCTTCTGTCGTGCTATTTGGTTCTGCTTGGGGAGTGATAACGTAAATGTAAACAATTGCCACCGCTACCCGCTGCAGTCGGGTAGAATGACTACTCTCTACAATCGATGATCCAAGCCATTGATTTTAGATCCAAGTGTGATCTCTGCAAGCTAACTAATCTAACAGGCCTGCAACCGGCCCACTTGAGCCCAGCCGCACAACTCCTCTCCCTGCTGACTCGCACCTCCACCAGTCCGCCTCGGCCGCCGTTGTATAAGCAACGGCTCGGCGCTCCCTTCCCCGCCAGTCATGGTGGTCAGAATTTTTGCGACCTCGCCGGAGCTCCCCTCGCCGTCTCTGATCCGATCTGTTGGTATGGCGAGTCGGCAGCTTCCCCACCTCGCCGGTGCTCCTCTCCCTACCTCCGCGCACGAGCCTCGTCGCCACGGAAGCTGCCGCCTGTGGCCGGTCTCGTCGGCACCATTCCTCACCACGCCGGCTTCCATGCGCATGCAGCTACGTTGGCCGTCGCTGCCCCACTCGCCGCCCGTGCGCGGAACCGCGGGCCAGCGCCGGCCACCCCACTCCCCGCCATAGCTGCTGAGTGCTGACCGGTGCGCAGTGGCGTAGCTAGGGTTCAGTGTAAGGGTGGTCCATCTAAATGTAATGAGCCAAATAATAGTGTTCTAAATGCAATCTTCATTATAGTATAGAATACATATACTGTAGTTTCAACATTAATCTAAATTCTATGGTGGTCCATGGCACAACGTGCCACCTAGCTAGCTCCGCCTATGCCGGTGCGCGACAGAGCGGCTTCGGCGATCGGCATCGACAAGCTAGGCCAGAGAAGGGAGACACGAGCTGCGTGCAGGCTTAGGACGCATTTGGCGGGGCTCCGACCGGCTCCCGCTCTGGCACTGTAGCGCCACTGTGGCGGAGCCCCAGGACCAAGGCTCCGGTAGCTCCTCCTCGTTTCCCGTTGTTCTGGGAAGGAGCCGGAGCTGGTTTTTGCGTTGCTACAGCGATACACAGTACGTACAGTGTCTGAGCCCTTGGAAGCCGAAACAAACGCGCCCTTACTCTTCACGTTGCTCCCCTCGGCTCCGACGGGTATGCTTTGAGTCGAGCTGTCCTCGAGAGCTCGTTCATGGCAGCAGTCCAGAGCATGGCCGCTGCGCGTTCACGATATTGCCAGGATTCGGGTGAGGTTGTGTGTTATTGGTGATCCAAACATGTAGCAGGGGTGGTGGTGAGACTCTCGATGCAAGGAATCGGCAGGAGACGTAGCATGGAGGAGGAATCGAGCCGGCGCGGTGCTACCACCGGTGGTGAAGCAGAGAAAGGGGAAGAAAGACTTGAGAAGCAAAGCAACTCGAGTTCACTCGTCAAGCGAGCCTAGGGAGAAGAGGAGATGATGGCGATGCTGTTCGCTGGCTCGACGGACGACAGGGCTCGGACGAAAGCCGAAGGGTGAAAGCGGGCGAGTTTCTTGTGCTCGGCCATGGCGGACCGCGGATGGCTGGCTTACCCTCGGGAGCCGCCGGCAGCATCCTTGTTGGGCCGAGTCCCAGCAGGTGAAGGCATGCAGCACCTAGGAGTCTCTGCAGAGTACAGTCGACGAGGACGACTGCAGACGATCCGATTCCAATAAAAAACACACTTTAATTCTCCTGTTCGGCTAAGCTTATTCGGCTGAGCTTATCAGCACGGTTTATTAGCCGTGGAACAGTATTTTTTTCTCACAGCAAATCAGCTACAGCCGGCTTATAAGCCAAAAAAAAAAAAACAGCCTGCCGAACACCGATGTTTGGTTGACGCACACAGCAACTCGTGAGCTACGTAAATTGATACAGCCTGGAGGTGGACGGTAACCACGTTGCACGCAGTGCCTCCGTATTTGATCCCTCCGCAAACGGTTCCTGTCTTCGTGAAACAAACGCGTCGTAACGCGATCGGATAGCAGCGCAAACGGTTGCGGGGATAAATACGCCAATCCAAACAGGTGCCACCTTTTTAGGGTACAAGAAAATGAAGCATCCGGAGTATCCTGAAGTAGACCAGTGTTATTGCTGTGATAATGCGTAGAGTCATAGGCTACCACTAAGACTACTCACACTCTTCGACCTCTATATTCATCTTTTAAAAAGAATATTCTATCCTAGTCACCATAAAATATACAGTTTATCCGCACTCATCCATTCTCTATATCATCCTCTATCAACTGTAGGCCCACTTGTCACTTTATCTAAATATATCCATGTGAGATATGGTTTTGAAGGATTTATTGAAACAAATTCAACGGTATAATTGGAATTTAATTTGATTTTTTTGTTCGTGAGTTATAACATTTTTTTGCTTATTTGAAATCGTGGGGTCCGCTCTTACCTCTCTCCTCTCTCTCTCCCATGCATACTCTGTGCGCGTGTGGGGCCTGCCACATGTGGGTAGCGCACGCCCGCCACAGGCCGGTCGGTGCACCATATTTGGCGTGCTCCGGCCGATAGCGTAAGCTTTTTCGTCTTCCGCTGCAGACGCAAATCCCTTGTATCTGCTGAGCTGTGCTGAGCTAGAGGTGTACCGGATGGCATACTGTGCAGCTAGTCTAATCCACTATCAGTCATGGGACGCAACATATTCCTGTGAAAATAAAGTAGGGAACTCTAGCACCTCTTTAATAATTATGGGAGAATACTTCTCGTGAAGTTGCAAGCCCTGCTACGGGTCACCCTTCGAAAAAGGATTTTTTTTTCTGTGACCTGTAAAAATTTAAAACACATTTTTTTGTGTGCAATTTCATGAGAATTGAGGCACCGTTCCAAATTCTAAACAAACCCTAACAATGGTCATGCATAATCGGAAAATAGGCCTAGGGTATAACTTGAAAGGGCAAAACATGTATCCGATCAATGAACAGCTGTACGCCTTTTGTTTTCTTCCTTACACACATCTTTTACTTTTAATTCGCGTGACCATGGACGAACACGTATACAGGCACAGTTGCACCACCTAGTGTGGTTGTTACTGTAAACATCAATCTTAATGTCAACAGACATTCGTTAGAAAAAATCATTTACACAATTGCAGGATGTATATACCCCAGAGCCTGATGTAGTGATGTAGATACACAAGCAAACAAAACTCACAGCGATCAAGCAAACAAACATCACCAAAAAAGCTAACGAAAAAACCGCTGCGGCACCCAACAAAATGCCTTGTCCATCCGACTAAATATTGCATCTGTGGCAATGTAACTATCAGAACGGACGATATGCCAAGTTAGAAACACTGCTGCTGTACAGAAGAATGTAACTATGTAAGTGCTGCCGATTGAGTCCACGCAAATTTAGCAAGTGATGTAGAGCCCTGCCGCTCCAGAGGGTAAGAGAAATTGCCTGTAGAATGCTAATGCCATGCCCTGGTGGATCTGAGACATAATGAGATCGCCCCCTTCGAGCTGACATTGATTGTGAGTAGATAACTGGATACAAATTAGACGTTCTCTCCTTTTGGTGCCTATTAAGAAAATGGCAAAACAAATATTTGAGATGATAAGTATTGAAAACAAAAAATTATCATTATTTCCTTTCATACAATGAACTTAGGTTGTATAGCTTGCGAATAAAACGACTAGGTGCATTGAGATGCATCATGCACTTTGGATCCACACAGACAAAAGGAATGCGAGTTATGAAAATGACTATTAAAATGCCGCTGAGTACACTAGAATGCCGTTTGAATTTAAAGGGAAGATGTATTGTACATTGCTAACAGATTATTTTGCCACCAGGCAAAATGTTATTTTCTCGAACACGCAGGCAAAATATACTATCTGAGTCATTGCCCTGTTCTGCTACACTACTTCAGCAGTACTTTTCAGCAAACGAATAGTGTTTTCCTCTCACAACATTTCAACATAAGCATCAGCATAAGCATCAGCATAAGTCAAATGTTCGTTCGCTAAAAAGTACTGCTGAAGTAGTACAACAGAACAGGGCAATGACTCAAAACTCAATTACAACCTTCCATTTTGTATGCATGATGCAACTTGCACATCAGCATAGCATGAACAAAAGGGTTGATGCTATCCATTCACAGCAGGTCAGCAGGAAAAACGTTCTCCCAACCCCACATCGACATTTTAGATGCTTCTGCACTCCATGATACTTGCTAGATATTATTACATAGGATGTAAACTACTGGTGAAAAGTTTTGATGGGACTAACAAGTGTCTGAGATGTAGGAAAAAGAAAAACCTCATCAGGAGTGCAGATTTGAATCCCTGGTCATCATATCAGGACCATGAATGTCATGTCAGTCCAGCATGACAACCATAAAAATTAGCATGGGAATAAGCAAACTAATTTCAGGAGGTATGCCAGGCTCATCGGTATAAACTATAAAGCAACATGGACATCGTTGTAAACTATGCAATTAATGCTAGTGGCCTAGTAATCTGTCAGAGGTTGGACAGAAGTGACTTCAGTTAAGCCCAAGATATGCACAAGTATGTGTCAATTGTTGAATTAACTCTGCTAGCTAAGTACTGTTACATGTGAGAAGTAGAGTACCCATCTGCGCTATGCACAACCAAATTCACTCGCTTCTTGGTGACAAAATATAGCCCTGTAGGTCGTGCAATATAGGCCCAAACCCAACATTCTCATATAAACATGGGACATAAAAGTGAGAGTGAGACAAGGAAAACACACAATCTGAAATAAAGAGGGTGGGATAAACATACTTTACCCCAAAAAATTTAAATACAAGAGAAAATTTAAATGATTTTCAAGATTAAATCATTTGGAGCTTGATAATTACCTTGCTTGGAAGAGGTTTCCTTGAATGTGGTGCACCTGTTTCATTTGGTTTCAAGATCTGAAAAGAACACATCAAGCTTTCATCTATGCTCAATAGAGCACCTGCATTATCAAATTCGCCACAGTAGTTTGGAGCTGAAAAGATCGTCACTAGTCTTCTTTCTGCAAAGAATTCGTAGCCATCTTCTACCACCTAGGGAGGTAGGGGCAATTACGTTAAAAACTGTCACATGAATCTCAAAAGAAGAAAATAAAATATTTTTTCTTGAACACGAGAGTTGCATATCATTTTGTTAAGAAGAAAGGTCTAAAACACAGGGGGGGGGGGGGGGGGGGGGGGGGAATCCCCAACGACACACACACACACACTTAAACACCCACAGCACTCTAGAACAAAAATAAAAAATAAAGACTAATGGCTGAAATACTTTTGTTTACCTGATGAGCTCGGCACACAAGGTCAAGATCATTCTTCTCCAAAAATTCAACAAGCTTATCTGCGCCAAAAGTGCAAGAAACACCTCTATCACTCTCCCCCCACCCTTCTGTATCGTGACTAGGATCAGACCAAAGGAGATCGCACAGAAGACCATAGTCAGGAATTTCGGTAGGCCTCTCAATATCTTTTATTTGATCCAAGCTATTCAATTCAGGTGAGAGGCCACCATGCATGCATAATACTTTGTCATCAATAAGTGCAGCCATAGGCAAGCAGTTGAAGCAATCACAGAATATCTTCCATAATCGAACATTGAATCTCCTTTTGCATTCATCATAGAAACCATAAACTCTGTTAATTTTTGCATCTTCATGGTTTCCCCTTAAAAGGTATATATTATCAGGGTACTTCAACTTGTATGCCAGAAGCAGACATATGGTTTCTAAGCTTTGTTTGCCTCTATCCACATAGTCTCCAAGGAAAATATAAGTTGAAGTTGGAGGATAACCACCCAAATCGAAGAGCCTCAAGAGATCGACAAATTGTCCATGGATATCACCTGCATGTGCGTTCCTTAGAGACAAGTTCAGAAGCATAAAAAAAGGCTGAAACATAATAAACTGTATCTCTGTTCTGTACATATGCAGAAATGACCAAGGAAGATAACGTACATAGATGAAAAAAATCTAAGGAATTTAAAGCAGTGAAGAAGGTATCGATCGAAACACATCATAAGATCAGAACGAAATTGGGAGAGGCACAGCAACATGTCTACTTGAAAAAACATGGTGTACTTTGGAACATAAGGGGACACTGATATACCCTATATGTTGTCAAAGGGCATTTCTCCAATGTGTAATTTTCCTTCCCTGATTTATTTACACAAAATGACCATTCGTGCATCATGAATTCATGATGATAGGATCTGTAATATGATGCTGCAAAATCTGACAGTTGTACACTACAACATCCCCATAATGCAATTCCAATAGTCAAAGGACTTCTGTTTTATAAACCTCACCACAGGCAGTAAGTGCTTAGCGTTGACTTCTCTATAAGACCCAACTACATGCAGGATTGCTTATGATATAGCCAATTACAGAGCAGTGACAGTTAATCATGAGGAGTGTTACATCAAGCTTTTGCTCATGATTTAGGGGTGTCAAATCACAAGTACTACACATAAACCAGTTATATCATTGCTTTCTAGGGTGCCTACTAGAGCCTAGAAAAAATTGACAGTGTGATTTAGAATTAAATTACTCAATGGGAAGAGATTGTACACCAAAGAAAAAACATAACCATGGTGAAGCAGCATTTGGAGCAGGGAGGCTACCATATGATAGGGATAATGTAATGCAGCTATGATTCCTCCGTTCACAAAACATATGTACATGCAAAGTATTAGTTGTGATCCAAACAATCATCAGAATTTCCTGCAGTGCAGGCAACTAAGCATTAGAAATGCAATCCAGCTACACACCTGAAGAATGTACTCAATATTTTTAATCATCCATTCCAAACAACCTATCAGACAATACAACAATCATGCAATGCACACAAGCCAAGCATAGTTTTTTGTACCAACTTTTGCCATGACTCCGAAGTCCATACTAATGGGAGGCTCGGAGATAAGGGCAAACCGAACGAGACTAGACTACCAACCTCCAACACCAACAAGAAGCAGAACTAGCCAGCATATTTTCCCCCTTCCATCAGGGAAGGGTGCAAGCTTTGACAATGGCATTACACTTCCAGACCAAGCATTACCAAAAAAGAAAAGGAACAAAGCATGCAAGAACAGGTAACCAAAAGTGCGGTTTCCTTCCTCCCAGAAGAAAAGCACAAAAGGATAAGGCCAGGCGTACCCAAAAAGCAAATACCGTGGCAACCCACCCTGCTTATCGATCATGAGACAGGAACAATGACGAGGCATTCACAAACTGCATATTTTAGCACCTTGCAATGACCAAAGTTAAAACGCTTGCTGTAAAAACCAGGAATTAAACGAGCATCAACGAATCCCTGCTGACCGAGAATCGATTAATGATGATGAATCCAGGAAGCAGCAATTTCCCATAACCGCCGCCAATGAACACGGCACATGCACGGACTCACCGGAACCGCAGCAATCAGAAATCCACCAACCCAACCGAACCGCAGCAATCAGAATCCGACCCGGATTGAACAGAACACGGCGCCCAAAATGGGAGCATGCACATGCATAGCATAGGTGAGGTGCACGAAAGGAGGCCCACCCACCGCAGATCTTGACGGGCGCGTGGATGCGCAGGAGGTTGGGCTGCGACAGCAGCACCTGTTTGGCCTCGACGCAGAGCTGGCGGATCTCGGCCTCCGACAGCTGCACCTGCCGGCCCCCGCGGCCGCCCTCGACAAGGCGACGCACCACCTCGTCCACCGCCGCCGCATCCATCGCCCCCATCGACGCCCGCGTCATCATCATCTTTGCTCTGTCTCCTCGGCGACGGAGGTCCTCCAAGAAGGAAGGAGGGAGAGGTAAGCGAGAGGAATGGAGGCGCGCCGGCGCGGACGGATTGAATGAAAATGGATAGCGGTGACGGTGGCGGTGGTGGTCAAAATTATGGTTGTGTGGGGGGCGAAGGGAACATCGAAACCGTGTCGAGCGGTACCGGCCGTCGGATGGGGGATAGACGTGCGGATGCTGGGGGCGTGATTATTCGTTGGAGGTTGGATTTGGCAAGAAAGGTGTTGAACCTTCAACGGGTTTGGTTGGTTGGGTCTGGTATGAATTGATCCGGTCTCCTATGCTGCCGGACATGGGTTGGTAAGGCTATCCGCACTCATCCACCTCTATTTTCATCTCTAAAAAGGAATATTTTATCTTAGTCATCAAAATTCTCTACTCTATACTCATTTCTCTCGCACCCATATTATCTCTATCCTATACTCTATACCCATTATTCCATATTTTATTCCTCTCCCTCTCTCTTTCTCTCTCCCAATAACTTTCTCTCTCTCGTAGCTACAGTGTTTACCGTGGCCTCCTGCGTACGCTGAGGTTAGCGGATTCCTGTGCAGCCGGTAACATACCGGAGTCTTTACAGGGGAGCGGTGCAAGAGCACGCTACGCTATCGCTAGCGTAGCGGTCTGTTTCCAGGTGAGCGGTGCGGTCAGTCTAAGGCTGTCCAAAACTCGCCGTTTTAGATGACCGTCGATTCTACAAATCTGGATTATCTGCTAGTATCATATAGGATAGGATAGGGTGGATTCTGATATTCTAGAAGCGTTCATTTCACTGAAAGGATTGTTTCTTCGCGGAAAAGTACTACTGAAGTAGTGCTGAAAACAGGACGAATGATATGATTAAGACGCTCGGACGGACGGACATCTCGCTCACTCCTGCAGCGCTCGCGTCCCTCTCCATTCTTATCCCTTCGTGTCCTGTCCCACACCCGACGACGCGGCCATCACTGCTTCCCTGGCCGGCGGCTCCTCCCCCACCCCCGCGTCCTCCTCCCCCACCCCGACGGCTCCTTCCCCCACCCCGGTGTCCTCCTTCCCACCCCGGCAGCCTCCTCCCCCACCCGGTGGCCCCTTCCCCCACCCCAGCACTCGACGTGGAAGTGGGGCCGCACTGCGGCAGCGCACAAGCCTTCTCCCCGGGCTCAAGCTCCGCGAGGCAGACCACGTAGTCCCCAGCGGCTCCTTTCCCCACCCCAGTGTCCTCCTCCCCACCCTAGCGGCCTCCTCCCCCACCCCGGTGGCCCCTTTCCCTACCCCGACACTCGACGTGGAAGTGGGACCGCACTGTGGCAGCGCACGGGCCTTCTCCTCGGGCTCGAGCTCCACAAGGAAGACCACGTAGTTCCCGCGCGTCCTTGCGCCCGGGTCGGCCACTACCACCGGTATCGCGGCGAGCATCGTGGAGTCGAGGCCGCAGGGCAAAGGCGCCCCCGCTCCATCGCCACTACCGTCGCGGCGATCCTCGTCGCCACTATCGACCATGGCCAGGCTCCGGAGCAGCCGCCGACCCCCGGTGGCCGAAATCAACCGGCGCAGCCATCGTTCCCCTATGTTGCATATATATGTTTCAAGTGTTTCAGGCATTTTAGATGTACGTTGCATTGTTTCATATGGATGTTGCAAAAGTAGATCGGGAGATGTTGCATATGTTGCAATTGTTTTAGAGGCATGTTGCAAGTGTATGTTTTGAATGTTTTAGATGTTCTGTGTTTTTCGAATGCATGTTAAGTGTGTTTATTTGGATATTGCATATGTTTCAAATATACGTTGCATGTGTTTTATTTGGATGTTGCGTATGGTTGTCATGGTTTTCAAGTGTGTTTCAGGTGTTTTTTTCAAGTGTTTCAAAGGCATGTTTCAAGTATTTCAACTGCCTTCAGACGTATGTTACAACTGTTGTATTTGGATGCTTCAAAAGTAGATTGGGTGTTGCATCTCTCCTTCCCACCTTTTACTGCAAAGTCTCTCTCGGACCTGATAGGGCATCCATACGACGCCACGGCCGGGTCCTTTCGAATCGAAGGCGCCACGCGCCCTTCCCCTCTTGTCGCTCGGGCGGCGCGGGCCCTGCGTGCAGCGCGAAACTAGCGTGGTGCTACATGACACTGCGGGGGCTTGCAGAGGGAGCGCGCCTGAGATGGCAGCGCGGTGGTGGCATGGGGATTGGAGGAGATATGTTGCGGATAGGAACACACGCAGGCATGCTAGTGCTGTTTCTGTACATGGGTGCCGTTTTTGGAGATGTGTCCGGACGCGTCCTAGCGCCGAACGTCCGTGCGCTAGGCGTACCGTTCTAAGAATTTGGGTTGGTGTGGTTGTCGGAAACTCTTCCTTAATTTGCTTGTTCCAAACAAATGGATACAATAAAAACTTTTAAAATTTCTAAAAGTCAACCCATAAAAACATGCTAAGGACACCCCCAGTTATCGATGTTTCGAACCACCGACAAGTAAATTTGTATTGTGTGTTTGGCCCGGATGGTGTGCTAAGAGGACACAAGGATGTATATGGTTAAGGTGGAATGTCTCTACGTCCAGTTGTTGTTGCTCGTGTTACTAGAACTGAAGTTTGCAGTAGAGGTTACAAACGGACGAGAGAGGGATGAGATCCCAAGTCTCTGAGGAATGTGAAGTGGAATTGAAGTGCTTGAGATTGCTCGGAGGACTCCCCTCAGAGCCTATTTAGATGGGGTGCTCAGCATTCCCTTTTATAGACCAAGGGAAGGACTTGGGGTACACGAGAGAGAGAGAAAGAGAAAAAGAAGAAAGAGAAAAAACAAAAAAGAAAGCCCTGGAGCTACGTCGACCTTCTTCTCTGATGGGCGGGTCCCGCTGGTGGTGTAGACGATGACAAGGACGGCTCCACGTCGTGATGTAGATGACGATGGGGATGGCTCCATGTCGTCACCCTGATTGCCACCGGCGCCACACGCGTGCATCATCAGCCGATTATGGCGCCCCATCCCGTCTTGGCACACGGTGTGGTCAACAGACTCCCCTGACAGAAGTCGTACAGGGATTAGGTAGCACAGTGCTAGCCTACCTGACGCTATAGGTGACATGAACCCCCAGGTATGGCCTTTCACGGTTACAGGTCGTGTCGAGGCGTGCCTACTCCCTTCCCGATGTCAGAAGTCTAACCCCGGACTCGAGCTTTCATATCTATAGTGGTTGGAGATTACACGAGCCCCTCTGTTGGGCCTACGCCTCTGCCCAAGGGCTAACGCACGTCCTCGGGGTCGGGCGAGTCGGGATCTCCCCTTGTAGTGTCGGATGAGGCTGAGCCCGCGCTCTTGGGGTCAGGCGAGGCAAAGCTCCCCATCTTGGGGTCAGACAAGGCAGAGCTCGCACCCCTCGAGGTCAGGCGTGGCGGAGCCTATGCTTCGGGGATCGGATGAAGCTGCGGTCACGCCCCTTAATCGTCCGGGCGAATTGATCCTTGATGACCATCAGTCCTCCTTCTTTGGGTACCCTAATATCGTTACCCGATAGTAGCCCCCGAGCCTGTGGAGGAGTTGGATACTCCTTCGTAGGCTTTTTTCGCACGGGAAGACTCCCGAGTACCTGCTGTGGCTCGTAGGGTTCCTTTAGTCAGGTTGCGACGGTTGATTTACTGTTCGTACACGACCGCGCATCGGTTCTCTTTGGAGTCCAAGCCCCCGAGCCCCCGCACGTAGCAGAGGTCAAGTCACGGGGTCGGCTCATCTTGTGATCATTCTCCCTCAAGCGTTTTCTCAGGAAAATGGAGGGGTTGAGCCGTGCCATGTTTTTCTCGTTGGACGAATCATGGTGCTCGGTGAGTTATTGATGGGCTAGTTTGAGTGGGGCCCCAATTCCTGTTTGCAGGGATTCGGCATAGGTTAGCTGGTGATCGGCTCTATATTCCTGACAGCCAATCCATATAGTTCTCAAGTTCGTTTGACCGGTCCCGAGGGCTCATTGCCTTTCTTTGGGGAAAACCATGGACCATGCGCGGTCAAGACTCAAACATGGGTCAGGATGCCCTTGGCACTCGTGCGCCTGGGTGCTGGCCACTAGCGAGCCCATCCTTTTCCACCCCTCGCTCTAAAAGGTGCCCTAGAGCTGCTGTCGAACCTGTCGGCTGGCCAACCTTCGAACTCCTGGGCCTTAATAGGCCGTAGGAGCATTTTTAGCTCCATATCCCTTTTACCTGTAGCGGTTCAAGACCCATTGGGGCGGACGAACCACCATTCGGCATGTCCTTCGAGGGAGCGGCCAGGGGTGGCGTTTGCATGATCCCCGAAGAGGCGTGATGATGGGATGTGGCAAGTGAGCAGATCTAGGCGGACGGTTCACTTCTCGTTCCGCTTTTCTCTATAAATAGAAACCTCACCTTCTATCTTCGGTACGCCTAACCGCAATCTTGCCTCTTCCGCCCTTCCACCGCCAGCGCTTAGGGTTTCTCGCTCTCACCCTTCCGCCACCGCTGAATTTCTCACCCACCGCCCCTGCTTCCCCATGGAGCCGTGGTGCCACTCAAACATCCTCCACGCTCGCATGGAGAGTCTCGTCAAGTGCGGTCTTCTTCCTGTGAGGACCGAGGCATTCATGTGTGTCGTACCTGGTGATGAGGAGGTGCCGGTGCCACCTGATGGCTACATTGTCTCCTTCACCTCCTTCCATAAGTGTTGGCTCATGGTTCCCCCCCCCCCACCGATTCCTTCGGGGCTGCTGCATTATTACAAGATTGAGCTGCAGCACTTGAACCCCAAGTTCAAGGGGTATTTGGGGATCGAGCCCCACTTCGAGCTATGGAAGTACATCTTTGCCGTCTCCCTACAGAAGAGAAGGGAGAAGAAGGCGGAGCTATTGGTGCCAGTGGGGTGCGTGAGCATCCATCTCTAGAGCGGTCAGGTGACTGGGTACAACCCCATTGTGCTAATGAAATCCAACAAGGGGTGGCACAAGCTGTGGTTCTATCTAAAGAATGACGCCACCGCCTGCTTGTCGGAGTTCACTGGATGCACAATCGAAGAGGCGCCGGACCAGTGGGGGCACGACCCTGTCGAGAAGGAGAAGAGAAGGCTACATGACCTCATCGATACTGTCGCGCTCCTGAGGAGTGGCAGCATTCACGGGGCTGGCGTCATCGGAGCGTACCACGCGAGGGGGTGGCACCGCTGATGGCGCGCACCCTCTCGCTCTAAGGGATGACGCCTGACACGCCACTCTAGGAGACGGTGCTCGCTCGGGGACCGCACCGCAACAGTGAGATCAAGCAGTGCATCAGGGAGGCCATGGACGTGCTCGACGATATGTTCGAGTTCCTGATTCCGGGCACCCCGTGATGTGCTTAGACGTGGGTTTCATTGATTTGGTAAGTCTCTTCCTAGTTCCCTTTCCTAGTTGTAATGGAACCGTCCAAATTATAAGAGCACAAGTACAAAAACAATCACCGAAGTGATCAAATTCTCGAACTTGAGCCCATATAACTCTGGTAGTCCAATGAAATCACGAGGGATTTCAAACCAACCAACATACCAGCCAAGATCGTAGTGATTCAACATAACAAGTCACATGTTACAACCATTTCACAAGTAATTCAATATACATCAGAGTTCAACAAAGTGATTACAACTTAAGTTCAAAAGTAGCGGAAGCAAAGTAATTTGAAACTAACAACACCCTTATTTCAAATACATGCCAGTACCAAGGTCGTCTTCCAACAAAAGCATTAGAGAGAAGATAAATAAGAAGGATCATGCCCATGATCACACTCCGCCACTAAGTCAGGAGCCAACCAACTCTTACAGCCGCCATGATACATCACAACCTGCAACAAGTGGGGATAAAACCCTGAGTACAAGAAGGTACTCAGCTAGACTTACCCGTCAGAAACCAGAAATAAAGTGACACCAAGGATCATGCAAGGCTGATATAAAGTGGGCTAGCTTGACAACATTTTGCATAAAAGCTTAATATGGATAAGTAATCATTAATGCTTAAGCATCAAGTTAATTATCATTACCCTGTCATCTATATTAGAACCTGTACTAGAGCACTCACTTTATTAGGAGCAAACAATATTAACCATAGCAGGTATAAATTGAGGCAACCTTTCCATCGTTATCCAATTAACCATCCGTTCAATTTAATGGAATCTACGTTGCCGCTGCTCAAGTCAAGTGCTCACTAACCGGGAGCGACGGCGATTCGAATCAAATTCCTATCCAGCTGGAGGGGTATTTCTAATACTCACCGTGCAGACCCCTGCCAGGGTCGCACAGGCCACCTTTCGTACGATTCAGGAATCGCGGGTCCGAATGATGTCGCAACCCCAAGGGTGACACTCTGCCAGGTGATAGGGACTCTAACCCCCCTTGGTCTCACGCCAATGTCCCCAAGCACATCCTTTCTCTCCTCCAAGATGCAACCTACCATTTGATTCCCGGCCTGAACCATATTACTCGGCTTCGCGGTCGGAACGACTTATCCGGCCAACTAAGTGTTAGACTGCGTTCAACATGACTCAAGGACGTACAACGAATCGGTCCTTAAACGACTCAGACGGGGATAGATCCACACCCAAGACCTCCATGCCTTGTTGCTTCACTATCGTCATCCCGCCCGGTCTCATTTCATTTTATTAACACATGGTTCCATTCCACGATAGCAATATAGCCAACCGTGCCATATATGAATATCCCTACATCTCGCAGGTGACAGGAAATCACCTGACTTCTACCACTTAAAGCAGGGCTAAGCATCTACTCGATCCTAGTCTAGGTAGGATTCAAGGATTCATATATCTGGACAAGGAATGATATAATACAGCAAGGTTTTCAACCAACTCCTACCACTTAATGCAACAATACTTATAACATATATAGAATTAAATTGCTTTGAAGGTAGGAGGCTTATAATGCTCCGGGGCTTGCCTGGGATCCAACTCAAGTTAGAGTATGTCAGATGAAACCCGCTTGGCGAGCATCCTCCAATCTAGCACTTGTCTGATCCTTCTATCTTCGGGATAGATCCACCAAACACCATCTCCGGGTTTGGCTCCACATCAGGTCCTTCACGTGCTTCATCTAGCGTACCTAAATGAGATGCAAGATGCAAGTGCATGAATACATGGAAATGCAATGGATGATGCATCACATACTAAACAAGACAAGTACAAGGTTATACTAAAGACACTTAAGCACATCACTTTGCTTAAATAACATCACACAAACCAACATGCTAAGATAGCAAGGAGGGCACACTCAGCATGGCACACAAGTTCCACATGATCTCAGGTATATTTAACTTAATTACCAAGGACATGAATCACACGTAGCAACATGCAAAGCAAGTCAAGGTGAAGCAACAACTATAACTAGAATATGTCAATTTCTGGACTTACAAATAGTAGCTCCATAAATCAATCATATCTGGAGTTCCATAAGTCCAAATGACTTGCAAGAAGACATTATGGAAAGCTTAGGAAATTATCTACATTTCATTTATAATCATCACAGTATGATTCCAAAGTTTCACATGTCGAATTTACACAAACACAGAAACTGGTCTAGCAAGACAGAGAGCAAGCAATTCTGTAACCCAACTTTAAATAGCTATAACTCCTAAACCACATGGCCAAATGCCACCAAATTTTAAAAGCAGCTAGATACATAAATTATCTACAACTTTTGTATAAATAAGTTTTACAACAAAGCACATTATCATGAAGAACTTTGCTAAGTTTCCAGATCTGTCCAGAAACCTCATTTGCAAGAAATAATTATTAACTTATGTTGCAAACATATAATTGGACAAAACCAACTTTACCAACATTTCATACATGACTAATGAACACCAGAAAATATACTGTCCAATGCTAGATAAATTATTTTAATATATTTTCTTAATTTATTGAGATAATTAGGTGGAGTTATGAACACCTACCAAAAATGCTCAATAAATTCTATCAAAATTACAGTGGCCTACATATGCTCTCAAAAGTCTATTGTCCAAATTTCAAGCCATTTGTACATGTATATCAACCTCTATGAAAAAGACAAATGACAAATACAATAAATCATGTGAGAGCAAGTTAAACCTAAAACTCAATATTTTCTGTGAACACATGGCCATAGTATGAATCAACATCATAGATAAACATCATAATAAGGTGATGGAACAACATTTTCTATTTTATCATTTATATATTATTTATAAGCTATTTATCAAGCCATAAACAAGCTAACTCAATAACTTGAGCATACAGTAAGCAATGGCCATGAAATCTATACCACTTTACATCCATAGCATGACAAGCCTACCATAAAAATTTCACATCAATTGGAGCAACACAACTCAAGATATAAAATAACAAGTAATATAATGTAGTTTTCCTTATTTATCAAGGTCAAATCACAATCTTAAGAAAACAGTAAACAACTAGGGTGTTTAATATTTTTCCTAGCAAGTACATGTTATCACAAAATTAACAAAATAAGAATCACTATTTTTGGATGTCTAAAACTCCAGATCTTACTCTGGTTAGGTTTAAAGGCATTTCTAGAGCTCTTTTCCAACTTAAATAAACACATTAGAAAACATCTATAAACATATAGAATTTTATGACTCTACTGCATAGATCTCTTCTCAAGGTTTCCAAAAAGTCTCCATTTGCCATTTTTGGATTTTCCTAGCATGAGATATGAAATTTAGAAGGTTTACACAAAATCTGAAATTCAAATCGGAATTAAAACTAACCCTATTGAAATTGCTAGGCGCACCCGAATTGATACCCAACCGCGCCCCTCATAACTATGACTTGTAGGACCCGCTGTACTTTTGGGCCCGCTTGCCAAACACAGGGACACGTACACAGCAATTCCCTTTCTCCTTCCTTGGAACGGAGCAGAGAAGCTGGGGACGGAGGGCACCGGTGAGGGGAAGGCCGGCCTGCGGCTCGCTGACGGCGAGGAGGACCACGCTGGGCTCAGCTGTGGCAGGCCACGCCCACACCTAGCACTGGCTCGGGCCGAGCTAGGCATCGGCGGCCTGGCCGTGAGCTGCAGCAGAGGCGCTCGGTGCAGGTGGCAGGGCTTGCCGTCGTCGGGCCGGCTCAGCCAGCGGCTCCGGCCGGTGGCAGACATGGCGACGGAGACGGCCGGAGGAAGCGAGAGAGGGCAGCCCGGCCTGGCTACGGCCACATTGGAGCCCCGCCCCAGCACGGCTGCCGTAGCACGTGACCCTCGGAGAGTCGGTGGCCCGGCCGTGCTGACGCTCGGCCCTGCGCGGTCGTGGGTCGCGCCCGTGCAGCTGCTGCCGGCGGCTGGCCGCGAAAGCAGGAAGCCAGCGAGGACGCCCACTCGGTGGTTGAGGAGCACGACAAGGCAGGCATGATAGGGAGAAAACAGTGGCAAGAGCTCCGTCTTGTGGCGGCCATGGCGGACAGCGCCCGCGTTCGCGCGGTGGGGAGCGAGAAGGACGAACGGGGCGAGCAGGGAGGAGTGGTTGCGCTCTCAGCTCTCCACACGGGCACAAAGGCAAGGGAGAACGATGGCCGACCCAGCTCAGAGATGGTGGGGCGCTCGGCTCGCATGGTGGACACGTCCAGGACGCGCGTCGTCCAGTGCGGCACTTCATCGGACACCTGGCGTGCGGCGAAGAGGGCAAGGTGGGACGCGTTTTTGGGCCACTTCAGGGCCGATTTGGGTCTTGCGCCTAAAATCAAAGTTGAAGCCCATGAATAGCTCTACACTTTTTGTATAGAGGTCAAGGTCATTAGTGTCCTGGATTAGGAGATAATTAACCTCCAAAATGGCATTGTCAAAGTATTGATGGCAATTAACAAACTTCAAAATTGATGGTCAAAATGAAGTCCCACTGAGGCCATCTTCTTGTATGCCCTTCTCCACGACATAAACTCCGACTTATACAAAAGGACCAACTCAAGTTGCTCAACCAATTTGGAGAACGCGAAATGCCAACGTGTCGATGTCAGAAGGTACAAAGTAAACTTTTGCTGTTTTGGGAACTGTTTTTGAAGATCCAAATGAACTCCAAACTTGATGAGACTTGCTTCATTGGCTCCACCATGAAAAGTACTTCAACCCATATTAAGGACTCCAATTGAGCTGCCATATGAATTTGGAAGATAAAATGCCGCGATCATAGCATCATGCTGCTGCTGATCGAGGACTTAGAAAATTTGGAGAGCTGAGAAAACAGCATCACTTTCAATCTTGAATTCACTATTTAAGCTACTTGGACGCTGATTCGGCTCTTGGTCCAAAAACAAAGTTTGTAGCACTCAACTTAAACTACAACTTTCATTAAGGAAGCATCAACTAGTTCGGTTTGGTTAGGAAACCACATAGCTCCAAAGTAGGGTACCCAAAACTGAAACTCACTCAGGACTTAGCCAAATTTCTGGGCTCCCAGACAGCACTGCATTGAATCTTGTGAGTACTATTTGACTAGGTTAGAGGCCAAACTAGCTCTTGACCATTAAATAAAGTTTGTTCTACATAAGAAGAACTACAACGTTTCTTTAAGGTCAAACCTCATAACTGGTACATAAGTTAAACTTTTACTTTTGTCAAAGTAGCAACTCTATAAAGCCTAAAGTAAGGTTTTAGGCCAATTAAGGCATTTTCTTGGCATTTTCTCAACATGAACCCTTCATGACTTTTGTTGTAGAGTTCATCTAGAGTCATTTGGGCAAGTTTGCATGGTTTGGTTGATGATCTATAGTTCCATTAACTTAATGGGGCAAATTCCAATAGGAGTGGAACTTATCATTTCATGTGACTTTTTGATTCCAAACTTCATGAAACTTTTCCAGGGATCAATATAGATAGTTATTGAGGTGAGACATGTGAATATACTTTGATAGCAACACCCAAGCATATATCTTTTAATTGAGCCTATATGTAAGCAAGGGTGCAATATCCAAGTTTAGGTTAGGGCTTATCTCCATAGGTTTGACTTTGACATCGTCATCTCCACTAATCTATCATGTTTGATCTTAAACCCACTACCTAATTGGTGATAAAAAACCTGGGGTGTTACACTAGCCATCGCTCTTTTGCTATTTGATCCTGAGGACTAGAATACGTAGCTCGACCTCTTTGCCCGGTCCTCCTACGCGCTGTTGCCGGTGGCGATCAGGGAGGCGAACCGTGTCACGGTCGAGAAGTAGAAGAAAGAGAAGGATGACAAGAAGAAAAAGTAGCAGAGGAGGCAGGCAAGACTGGACCAAGGCAAGTGGCACCAAGGCTCAAACGAGGAAGACGAGGATGAAGAAGAGGAGGAAGAAGAGAAGCATACGGCTCTGCGTCGCCCATCCCATGGGAGGATCTAGCGGATGAGGACGTGCCGGCAGGCGGGGACACGTCCCTGTGAGGACCCTCCCCATTTCACGTCAAGGAGGACGAGCCCTCGGAGCCGACAGAGACGGGCCATGCCGCGTCATCCGGGCCTTCCGAGCAGAGGGATGGCTTGAAACGGCAGTGGGCCGATGAGGCATAGCCTGGGTCGGGTGGGCCGGCCCCAAAACATCGCCGTCCGATGGCGCCGAGGTAAATTAGGGAATTTTCTATGCTCCTTTGTCCTCGTCGAGTTTTGTCGTAAGCTGACCGCTGCAATCCCTTTGTAGTGCTGGCGGACGTGGGGTTCCCCTGCAGATTGCGCCGAGGAAGACCCTCGCCCTCTAGTCAACGCGCCAGGGGTTGGCCGGTGCCATGTTGAGCGGGAGCGGCGCTGGGACGGCCAAGGCACCTACTGGGGGAGTTTCATCGGCGATGATGGCGGCATCTACGGAGGGGCAGATGGAGGAGGACGCGCATGGGGCATCCACAGGGGAGACAGTGTGGCCGGGCGGGGTCACGACGCCGTAGGTGGAGATGGCGGTGCCCGGGGCACGCGAGTCGCGGCCAGGCGCGGCCGTGACGTCGCAAGCAAAAGCGGTGCAAATGGGGCCATCGCCCAAGCAGGGGCCGTGCTCATGAAGGACGTGGCGCAGCATGATGCGACTGCGCCGTTACTAACGGGGGCGGAGCAGCTGGGGTCGTCATCCGCGTAGGTGGCCACGCCCACGGCCGGGCAAACGGTGGTGAATGCGGCCGAGGTGCCTTCGGCAACCATGGTGATAAGGTAGACCTTTGTGTCTGCGCCATCCGCCCCTCCTACCACCAGAGGGCTGCCCCAGAGGAGGTGGCGCCAATGGAGGGATCAACGCCGCTTGGGGCCAATGCGGAGACGTCCTGAGCTCTGGTCCGTGCGGGTGGTGACCTGCACACGTGGGGAGGACCCGCGCTCCGGTGGGCGAACCGGTGGAACCCGGAGGCGATGCTCTTCACTCTCGATGATGTTATGGAGACAGGGGATTAGGAGAGAATCGACACGGGGGTCGAGCTCGCGGTCCGCGCTTTGAACACGGCGCTGGGGTCACTAAGCGACATCGTTGACCCGATTAGCTAGGTACGACATGTCCGCTCTTCCAACCTTGATTTTGCCTTTTTAGTGCTTCTAACTTGTGTTGTCTGCAGTCTCTTATATCACGTAGCCGAGAGAAATCCCAATTCCTCTGCGGCCAGAAGGATGCCTAGGACCGCCTTGCCGAAGAGGCGTGGCTGCGGGGATGGCTGACCGAGCAGCTCGATGCCGCTCGTCAAAAGGTGGCTGGGTTTCCTCCTACCGCTAGGAGGTGGCCAGCCTTCGAATCAGGGAGGCGGACGCTCGTCGGCACGCCAACAAGGCCAAGGAGAAATTCGCGGCTCTGACCAAGAGGGCGCGCCTGGACGCCATGGAAACCGAACGGATCTAGGAGTGGGACGAGCTGCTTCAAACCACGGCGAGGCTCTGGTAGGAACGTGTCGACGCCCATCAGCAGATCAAGGACCTCCTAGGCGAGGTTGAGCGGGAGAGGGAATCAAAGATAGAGGCCGAGAACATGTCTGCCGGGCTTGCGGTGTAGGTTGGTCAGCACCGGGCGAGAATCCAGACCCTGGAGGCTGAGGCGGTCCAGCAGCGTGAAGAGGCATGCAAACTCAAGGAGCAAGTGAATAGTGAGAACCTAGTTTGCCTCGTTGGCTTTCTTCCTAGGATCCCCCGCTAGTGTCCTGACGTAATTGGTGTACGATTTGAGTAGGTCTCGATGACATGCTCGCGACGGAGTTGGTGAAGAGCCACGGCCAGGAGAAGGAGCTCTCTAAGGTGAAGGGCTCTCTCCAGAAGGAGAGCGACAAGCACGATGACCTGCGTGTTGCCGTCAAGCTAGTTTGCGACAACCTCGGGGTGACCCCGCTAGAGGAGACGAGCTCGCTCGCTGTTCGCTCCCTTCGGATCACAGACTGAGTGCATAAGATCCCGAGGCGCGCGACTTCGGTGTTCAACAGGCGTTCACAGTCGTCCGCTCTCACTATGAGAATATCAATCTGGAGGCGATGGGCCAGGACTTCGCGCCTGGCTATGAGGACAATGAACTAGAGCGGATCAAGGAGATAGCGACTGCCCCTACACGAAACTTATCGGATAAGATAGAGGATGAAGTTGTCCCCCAGAGGGGTTAGTTAAGTCAGATAAAGCAGGCCGCAGTGCCCAAAAACTTGTAATGAGCAAGTATTTTGTTTTGAGTTTGGTTGAACAAACTTCTAGCTTTTCGTGTATAAAGAAAGGTGGTGTGATCCTACCTTTTCCCAGTGTTAAGATTAGAAATTTTGAGGTACGGGCGACAAACCTCTGATTACGCTGGGGAGCAAAAGCGTCGTAGCCGCTAGGGCGTAGATTTTTGTGGTCTGCCTAGTTTTACTCAATGTTTTGTTTCTACAACTCTTGTTTCTAATCCTTAAACGCGAGAGGGGGTCAGATGCGATCCGATCCCTCCTGATGTTAAGGTTATGAAACTCGAGGCGTGGATGACAAACTCTGATTACACTAGAGAGCAAAGGCGCCATAGCCGCTAGGGTATAGGTTTTTGAGGTCCGCCTAGTTTTACTCGGCATTTGCTTCCACAACTTCTTGCTTCTAGACCTTAACGTAAGAGGGGGTCAGATGCAAAATATGTTTCTAAGTGTGTAAATACCCCTATCAGCCCTTGAGTGAGGCCCGACCCCTGACCATTGCTGCGGTCGGGCGTCGCTAGAAACCAAGGAAGTGAGGACAAAACCGATAAGGGGAACCATTTTTTATTTCAGAAACATGATTTCACACAAGTGCGTTAACGACTTAGGAAAAACTAAGGGTAGAAATGACATAGCTGCTCAATGTTCCGCACGTTGGTGAAGACTTTGCCATCGGCTGTCTTGAGCTCGTAGGTGCCATGTTGGAGCACTTCCGTGACGATATATGGTCCTTCCCATGGCAGGGTGAGCTTGTGGAGGTCCTTGTTGCTCTAGACGAGGCAGAGTACGTAGCCCCCGAACGCCTTCTTGAGGTGGGCCCAACCAAACTGAGCCCCCAGACCGCGAACGGCCATGTGATGGGGATCATCTGGAGCACTTAGGCTAGCAAGTGGGTTGGCCAAGCATAGTACTGACATCCTTTGCAGGTCGGTGTCAGCTATCATGGTCGGCCAGTAGAAGCCCTGTCGGAGCGTGTTTTTTACCAGGGTTCTAGGCGCGGCGTGGTGTCCGCAGACCCCGCCTTGGAGCATTCGCGCGAGGGATGCTGGCTCCCCTGCTAGAGTCAGAGTCGGAGATCCTGTCAGAGTCTGACGTGAGGAGGTCATGGATCGATTCCATGTGGTAGTCTGCCATCCCGACAAATTCGCTGTCCGCAGGAGGGGGCACATGCACTGCACAATGTGGCAGTCGACTACCGTCGTGGCGTTGCGCAGGCCGAATGGGAGCGCCGTCGAGGTGTTCTGAGTGAGGTATGTCAGGGAGAGCGGCTCTCCTCCGGTGAGCTGTGTCATGACGTTGACAAAAGAAAAGGTGAGGTTACGTAGGTCCTCCTGGGATGGATGGGGTCCCAGGAAGACAGCGAGCTAGTGCTCTAGCCTCCCAAAGTCGAAGTCGAGAAGGTGGTCACCCCTGGGGGCGCGAGCCTCCGGGGCATGCAGCTGCAGCTCCTCGAGAGCCTCGATGATCGTGTCGAGGCTGGTGATAAGAGGAGCCTGGTGAGTGCGAGGGCCCGCACCAGCTCCCCCTCCATGATGACGATGAAGTCCAGGGTCCCGAAGCGCACGTGCGTGCCTAGGATCCAGCTGATGCCATGGCCAGCCATCTGAAGCCTGATGAAAGTGACGAAACGAGCAAAAGGCCCCTACCTGGCGCGTCAACTGTCGGTGTTTCGAACCGCTGACTAGTAAATTTGTGTTGCACGTTTGGCCCGGATGGTGTGCTAAGATGATACAAGGATGTATACTGGTTCAGACGGAAGTCTCTACGTTCAGTTGCTGCTGATCGTGTTACTAGCACTGAAGTTTATAGTAGGGGGTTACAAATGGACGAGAGAAGGATGAAATCCTAAGTCTCTGGTGAATGTGAAGTGGAATTGAAGTGCTTGAGATTGCTCAAAGGACTCCCCTCAGAGCCTGTTTAGATAGGGTGCCCAGCCTTCCCTTTTATAGACCAAGGGAAGGACCTGGGGTACACGAGACAGAGAGTAAGAGGAAAAGAAGAAAGAGAAAAAACAGAGAGAAAGAAAGCCCTGGAGCTACATCGTCCTTCTTCTCCGATGAGCGGGTCCCGCTGCTGGTGTAGATGATGACGAGGACGGCTTCACATCGTGACATAGATGATGATGGGGATGGCTCCATGTCGTTGCCCTGTTTGCTACCGGCGCCACACGCGAGCGTCGTCAGCCGGTCGTGGCGCTCCATCCTGTCCTAGCACACAGTGTGGTCAACAGACTCCCCTATCAGAAGCCGTACAGGGATTAGGCAACACAGTGCTAGCCTGCTTGACACTGTGGGAGACGTAAACCCCCAGGTGTGGCCTGTCAAGGTTACGGATCTTGTCGAGGCGTGCCTACTCCCTTCCCGGTGTCAAAAGTCTGACCCCGGACTCGAGCTTTCATATCCGTAGTGTTTGGAGATTACGCGGGCCCCTCTACTGGGCTTGCGCCTCCGCCCAAGGGCTAACGCGCGTCATCGGGGTCGGGCGAGTCGGGATCTCCCCTTGTAGGGTCGGATGAGGCCGAGCCCGCGCTCCTGGGGTCGGGCGAGGCGGAGCTCCCCATCTTGGAGTCGGACGAGGTGGAGCTCGCGCCCCCGGGGTCTGGCGAGGCGGACCCCACGCCCCGGGGTCGGGCGAGGCGGAGCCTGCACTCCGAGGATCGGATGGAGCCGCAGTCACGCCCCTTAATCGTCCGGGCGAATTGATCCTTGACGACCAGCAGTCCCCCTTCTTTGGGTACCCTAATATCGGTACCCAACACCAGTGTAGAAACTAGATGTCATTGATTGGTAGATGTTATGAGAGATAAGATATTTGATTTGACAAAATTTAATTTTGAGAAAACTGTCTATTGAGAATGTGATTTTTATGTACGATATTTACTTGACTTAGTATGAAAACCATCTCATAGTTCTCTAGGTTGGAACTGTTCTAAGTGGTACCAATGAAACTTTTTTGGCTTTATAAAGTAAGATCTTGAGTTTGATTCTGATATCCAAATCAACATTTTTCCCGTGTTATCCATGCAAAATGTGCATGGTACACTGAAACCGTTGAATATTGTCCATCATGCATTAGAGCTTTAAGGTGTTATGCCTAAAAAAACTAAGGTAGGTGTCAGGAGTGCTCGTTTGGAGTTGCACACGCCACATGCAAGAACTCGAGAAAGTCCCAAACAAATGGATACACTCAAAACTTTTTTAAAATTTCTGAAAGACAACCCATAAATAAAACACGCTAAGGGCGCTCCCAATCTAGAAACTAGATAGTTCTTATGACCATTAATTAGTGTGTCAACTAAACAAAATGTTGATACGCCATTATAGTTAATGAATAGACCGAGGGGATGAAATTGTTTCTTAAACAAGAAACTGCCTGCAAGAGATTCAAGATATAAAGTGATGTCATTGAATCCCGTGGGAGTTTGCGAAGGAAAACTACTGGTAGAGAGAGGTGTGAAGAGCGTTAAGTGCTTTGTCCGGATCGAAATGCTAGAGCTCTTGTGTGAGCACTCCCTTTAGTGGAGAGTTTGAGCTTGTGTGAGCACTCCCTTTGGTGGAGAGTGTGAGCTTGTGTGTGCTCAGCACTAGCAAGAGGATCGGCAGTAACCTTGGGCTTGCCTCAATGAGGATTAAGTGGTTGGCAAACCACCGAACCTCGGGATAAAAAATCATTGTGTCATCATCTTCCTGTTGGTTTGAAATTCTCTATCACAAGCTTGTAATTTACTTGTTCTTATATCGTACTAGTGTTGTTACTCTTGTGCTTGCTTAGCTTGTGTAGCTTTGCTAGTTGGGTTGTGCTAGTGTAGTACTAGTGTTGCTTAGGCTTTGTTGTGCGCATTTGCTCACTAGTATGTGTAGGAGCTCTCGGTGTGCTTAGTTGACTAGTTGCATAGTTTTGTGTGACCTTGCTAACAAGAATTATTTAGGAGAGTTCCGACTAGCTCGGCACCTTAGATATAACTTGTTTAAGATCTTTTGTAAGGTGCTTACAATATAGATAGTGGGGTGTAGTCTTGGCTAGACCGTTTAGATTAATTTCACTTTTATATTGGCTAGCCGGCGCAATTAGTTTTAGAAATGACTACTCACTATCCCCTTTAGTTCGCCATCTCGACCCTATAACTGGAAGTGATGTTTGATATCACTGTCGGGTTAGGGCAACCGGAAGTGATAGGAAAACCCCATGACTATCACTTGCCCACTGCTAGTTCACATTTTCTGGCAATGATAAGGGCTTTGGACCCGACAATGAATATCTGTTATGAGGTAGTGGAACAAGGCTCTAGCTGCGCCAGCGTGCAAACAGTCCTCCTGAATTGGATTCCTGCATGTTTTACCGATACCTAGGATTTTTCTAGGGTTTTCTTCGGCATCGCACATGAATGGACTACAACTTTTATATATTTTAGCCATATATACTCTTTAGACCTAAGTAATGTTATAGATCTAGTGTGTGTTTGCGCACGTATGATGTGGTGTGATTTGGTACATGAGTTCATACTCCAACTTATACTTAGAGGTTGAGACGATAAAAGAAATTAAATTGACACAACGGTTTGCGTAGCCTTCGAGACCGGTTGTTGATTTTCCTCTGTCTTCCTTTGCCTGCAGGCAATCACGGAGGCAGTAAACAACAGCTACTTCTGACATGAGTAGCACAACCAATCAACGACCCAAATTCCTGACAGAGACGGGATAAAATATAGAGCGGTCGGCTTCTTAACCTTGATCCAATCTACGACCAGAGGACAGATCCAATTTATAGGTCAGACTCGTGGACCTTACTTTTGGTTTAGTTAGTTACCTAGTCTCGTCCGAGGCCCAGTACTATACCCTAAGCATGGAGATAAGAATATCTATTTTCTTGGTTGTGCCCATAGAATGAAGCCGAAATAATATATATAAAAACACAGCATTTAGTATATATAATATACAAAATAAATAATAGTATAGTATACAGTAAATACGTACAAGGGTACAATGAACATCCATAAGAGTAGGTCAAACTATCGACAAAAAACTGGCATACATACATATGTAGCACATAATATGGTATATATGATGTGAAATGAATATTGAGAGTTAGCACATCAGGTAATATAATGACGATCGATAACTAATGGTGGTGGTGGTGACCGTGCTTCTTGGCCTCTTTCCTCTTATGGTGCTCGTGGACGGCGAACCCCGCGCTGCCGGCGGCGATGGTGGCTGCGATCTCTTCCTTGATCCTGTGCGACCGTGCGTGCTCGGGGTCTTTCTTGGCCTTGTGCTTCTCGTGTACGGCGTATGCTCCCGCGGCGGCGGCACCGAGCTGGGCCAGCTGCTCCATGTGCTTGTGGTGCTTCTCCTCCTTGCGCCAGTCGCCGGCGGCCTGCTCGGACTTGTTCTGCTTGTCGTGGTGGTGGTGACCCATTGCTACACAGCAGCTAGTTAGCGGTGCAACAACGACGACGATGGATATGTAGCGCTAGCAGTATATGTGTTGCGAATTGTGTGTTGTGTTGCGTTGTGATTGTATGAAGACGAGATGGTTGGGATATGAGATGCCACCTGCATGCATCGATCTACTTATATAGCTAGTGTTGGCGCAGAAACCAGAATTACTAGGAACGAACCCGGATTTGCATGCATACGGAATTCACACGCATACACCATCTCTGCCTGTCTGCCCTCTGCCCTTGCACCAAAGTAATCGATCGAGCAAATCGCCACGCGTTTTGTTGACTTAGTCCATCGGGGACGCGGATCACCTTCCACGTACGGCAGTTTCCGTATACAGATATACTCCAGCTGCGTGCATACATATACTCCAATTAAATATCAGCAGTGAATCCAAACAGCCAATGTTAATAATTTAACTAACCAACCAACTGTTGACAGCTAAATATATGATTGGATAAGTTGAAGATAGATTGAAAAACACATGTGTAAACTAAAAAAGAGCAAAAATAATCAAATTTGTTGTGATCCGGGCTAATCTAGAGTTGTTGGCAAGGTGATTGTAGCGTTCAGTAGAAATAGTTCTGATCCGGTTTCAGTCTTAGAAAACTCATCCGATCTCGTGGTAATTTGTAAATTACGTGTAGATTTAGTTTCCTACTAAGATATATATAAGATCATCGTCTCTATTTATATGAGAGGATCATATCATAGCCGTTTAAATGATCCATCAATCAATCGGCAAAAAACCTATTTTTTTACCCTATTTTTTCAGAAAAGCTATCTCCTGAGTAATTTGTTTATATTCATCACACAAATTCTGGTCCATCTGATTTGATTTTGCCTCCCCATCATGATATCCTATAGGGTGTCCACTTTATTTTAAAATTTTGGTCAATGAGAACACGCGCGCAGGGTACGTGGTGTTCCGTAGCTAGACCCTTTGGTCATTGGATGGTCGCTGCTTCATTCGTTCGTGAACTGCCTATCAACTAGTACCTGCCTAGTACTGGTACAGTAATACATATAGTACTAGTACTATGTATTATTATATGGACTATGAACTAATTTTTCCATTTACGCTGGAGTTCAACTATGCTTACCGTCCTTAATCAGGTGTAATTGATAGGTACTATGGATGTATGTAATACTAATTGGAAAGGTTTATTAGGCACATGTGTCTCATAGTTTTATTGCATTTTATTTACTTTGATTTGTTCGTTTGATACAATGCCGTCAAAATCGTTTTGTTTTTGTATTTCATAGAAATTTTTTGCTTTTTTGTACTTTGTATATTTTTTTGTTTTGTTTGTTTCATGCAATGCTCTCATACTGTTTTTTGGTATTTGCAGTCCATAGAAAATTTTTGTTTTTGTATTTTGTTTATTTTATTTGATATGTTGGTTCATCCAATGGCCTCAGAAAGTTTTTGTTTTTGCATTCCATAGAAAATTTTTGTTTTTTGTAGTTTGTTAATTTTCTTTGATTTTCTTGGTTCTTGCAATGGCCAGAGAATTTTGTTTTATAGTTTTTTCGTTTGTTTTGTTCTGTATGATTACTTGGGTGACTATTAGACTTTAATTAATCAAATTTTCCTTTTTGTGTTTTTTTTTCTGATATGTGGAGGTGGATGTGTAGGTCGAGGCGGAGGCGAAGGCAAAGGCAAAGGCATAGTCGTTTTCAGCATCGATTTGGTTTCATTGATGAGTATTTCATTCAGTTTTTTGGTGTATGGTATAGTGTACATCTGGCTGCTATTGTTCTAATTCTATGTTGTTGTCGCTGTTTTTCTTCTCCCTATGTCGCTATTTGTGTTGTGAAGATGTTCAGGCAGGGGCCGAGACGGAGGGGGGGGGGAGGGTGGTTGCTGACAATTTTTCTGTGTCATCGGTTACTCCTCTACGTAGTGGCGAATCTAAGATTTTGTCAAAGGGTATGCCACCCAAAAATTTTCATATACAATTCAGTAAATCCATTTTAGCCATTCGGTAATAATTATAAAATTGACAACATTATATATACTCCTCTTCTAAAGTGGTTATCATTGGTTTGCTTTCGGGCATGAGCTTTCCTTGCTGATTTTCTATAAGGAACATAATCACCATCCATAGCAGGAACTTTAACACCATGTTTATCGCATGTGATTATAGATCACTCACATGATACGAGTACTGAACAAAAGATCAATCTAGATCGACTCTCATGTTAGGAAAAATCCTCCACCTCGCCACGTGATAGATGATTCTATAATTTTAGCACGAAGCAATTAGCAATTAAAAGTACACATGATTTTTTTTAAAAGCTGAACAACAAAGATCGAATCTCACCTGAACAATTCCGATCACAAATTCACCAAGATGCCCGTGGCAGGTGCCGTCGTAGGGCAGGGCGAAGGCTGAATGGGACACGAGGTCACAAGGACGAGTGGCCGGTGCCGTCGTAGGGCAGGGCGATAGTCGACGGCGTGAACGATCTGTTTTGGCGTCGGTGTAGAGCAAGGCGAACACTCGAAGTCCAATCGATGGCTACCTCGATCCGTAATTCCGTATTGGCGTCGGCGTTATCCCTTGATCCCGTCTCTGCCGCTGGCCGCATGGGCCGCATTCCGGCTTGGGCCTCACGCTCGCTCGCGGGCCTGTCTGGCTGCCTCTCGCTCGCAGCTCGCTAGCACACGCTCAGGCTCATCTCGTATAGGAAAAACTCTACTTTTCCTCCCCCAACTTTCACGAAAGTCCGCTTTTCCTCCATCAACTCCAAAACCGGGCAAATCACCTCCCTCAACTTTTCAAACCGTGCATTTTACCTCCCTGGAGCGGTTTCGAAGGCGGTTTTGCTACAGTAACCGGTGGTTTTGCTACAGTGAGGCGGTTTTGTCTTTTTCTTTTTTTATTTATTTCGGCTGAATATTTGAAAAATCATATTAAATCACAGAAAAATCATAAAATGAAAAATCTAATTTTGTTGCACTCCACATGAGTAGATCTACACAGTGAACATATAATATGGTATCATTTAGTACAAAGTTTTTGCTATGAAGGTTTTGCCTTTTTCTTTTTTATTTATTTCGGCTAAATCTTTGAAAAATCATAGTAAATTACAGAAAAATGATAAAATGGAAAATCTAATTTTGTTGGACTCCACATGAGCATATCTACACAGTGAACATATAATATGGTATGCTTTAGTATAAAATTTTTATTGTAGCTTTAGATCTATGGTTTTCTGTAATTAATTGAAATAATTCATAGTTGCAGCTTTTATAATTATTTTGTTGGACTAAAGCATACCGTATTATATGTTCACTGTGTAGAACTACTCATGTGGAGTCCAAAAAATTAGACTTTCTATTTTATGATTTTTCTGTGATTTACTATGATTTTTCAAATATTCAGCCAAATAAATAAAAAAGAAAAAGACAAAACCTTGGTAGCAAAAATTTTGTACTAAAGCATACCATATTATATGTTCACTGTGTAGATATGCTCATGTGGAGTCCAACAAAATTAGATTTTCTATTTTATCATTTTTCTGTAATTTACTATGATTTTTCAAAGATTTAGCCGAAATAAATAAAAAAGAAAAAAGCAAAACCTTCATAGCAAAAACTTTGTACTAAAACATACCATATTATATGTTCAATGTATAGATCTACTCATGTGGAGTGCAAAAAAATTGGATTTTTCATTTTATGATTTTTCTATGATTTACTATGATTTTTCAAAGATTCAGCCGAAATAAATAAAAAAAGAAAAAGACAAAACCGCCTCACTGTAGCAAAACCACCGTTTACTGTAGCAAAACCGCCTTCGAAACCGCTCCAGGGAGGTAAAATGCACGGTTTGAAAAGTTGAGGGAGGTGATTTACCTGGTTTTGGAGTTGAGGGAGGAAAAGCGGACTTTCATGAAAGTTGGGGGAGGAAAAGTAGACTTTTTCCTCTCGTATACAGGCATACAGCAGATGAGTGTATATGTGTATATATACGTATATAAACTTGCTTTGTTGGTTTTGGAGTTGAGGGAGGAAAAGCGGACTTTCATGAAAGTTGGGGGAGGAAAAGTAGACTTTTTCCTCTCGTATACAGGCATACAGCAGATGAGTGTATATGTGTATATATACGTATATAAACTTGCTTTGTTGCCGGAATTGCAGGGTATGGTGGTGAATTGCAGGGTATGCCGGTGCATACCCAGCATACCCTGTAGCTCCGCCACTGCCTCTACATACTCCTAAATCATCTCAATTATCTTCTCTTTTTTTTTGCTGACATATAGTGTATCCTATATATTTGGTTTGAAGCCTTGTAGGCTTCGAAATGTTGGCTTCCTGCCTTTAGGTATTCTTTGAAATTTTGCTTTCTATTCTTTATGTTCCTCGAATAGTTTTAGATCTAGTTGTGTTTCAAGCATTAGTCATTTCTTGTATAGTTATGTCCAACTACTTGGATCTCACTAAATGGCAAGATGTAAAGGTTGTTTGAAGTTTATTTTTCCTGTATTAATTAATATTTTGTTCTATGTTTTGAAATGTCATTCAGGTTATTTCGATTTGCAGTTTTGATTTTTTGATTGTGCGTTTGTTCCTTGTCATCTTGCTTTCTTCTTGGTAAATTTACTTTTTTATGGACTATGAATTAAGTTTTTCATCTACACTAGAGTTGAACTATACTTACAGTGCTTAATCAGGTGTAATTGCTATGTATTATTGATGTAGATAATACTAAGTGGAAAAAATAGTAGTTGATTTGTTTGATTCATCCATAGAACAATTATGTTTTTTGGTTCTTAGTTGTTTTTCTGTATCATTTGTTCTTGTTATTTTAAATATTTAATTTACAAGGTTTTTGTATTTATAATTTAGCAAGTTCTTGCTGTTTTTGATTGTGCATGAAGGTGTTATGATGGAATGCAAAATTCATGTGATTTCAACTCTTGTTTCATTCGAATTCTACTTCTAGTTAGTTTTAAGTGATATGACCTTTAGGATTACTCGTGTGACCATAGGGTCTCAATCACTCAGATTTTGTTTTTAGTTTCATTTGTGTGATTTGTTCCCTCAAATTGCTTGAGTGATCAGAGGGGGTCAAATCACCGTTCCAAATAGATAGATCCTATTTTTTTCCATCAACTACTACTCTTCATTCTCTGCGTTGCTATTGAAGGCCGGTGATTTAATGATGATGAAGCTCTAGAGTGATCAGGCCAGCTAGGGTATTCCATAGCCGTCACGCGCCCTGACAGGTTCCTCCCAGGCATGGGGGGTTTTGGGTTTCAAGAGACATCGTCAACATGTTTTGCATACCACGCTCCCGACAAAGCTCCTCTATCGACGTGTCTTACATTTGCATATTACGCTCAACACTGGAGGCACCAAGTGAAGTGTTGGTGTGTGAACATGTTATTAAGGGATAGTTCCATCTCTATTACAAAACTGGACACGAGAGTTTCTTCTCGTCTAGCTCCTCGCGAATGAAATGAAAAAGCGTGCATATCAATATATTCAAAACTGGACACGAGAGTTTCATTTCTCTAATTCCATAATATTCAAAAATATTATAGATAGGTACATATCAATATATAACAGAAGAAGTTAGGTTTTTTATGACCGATTTAAAAGTCAGCCGGATTGATCTTTAGCCCGCCTTTACCGAGCAATCTAATGTTTTAATTTATGCCTTTAATTTATCGGTGTGTGACCTAATTAGCATTAACACTAACAATTAACTGTTTTTACTATTAACTAGCTAATTATTAGCACTAGTGAGACCTAACTTTAGACTTCATGGCAACCCGTTTGTGGTGAAGCTGCAGAAGTCGGCAGCCACACCTCACCCTGTTCGCTTATATGGTACAACGTTTTTTTCTCACAATAAATCAACCAACAGCGAACAATACTCTAGAACGGAAGAGATCATGCAAGCACGCGTACACGTACGGACTACGGTCGAGTTGCTTAACCGCGTCGACCGAACGACCACCACCAGGCACCAGCACGTACGAGGGTAGCACCTGGATGGCTGATCGGTCGTCACTGATTTACATCGACATCAGTTGGAACACTCAGAGATGTTTTTTTTACAACAGAAAGAAAAACATCTCATGAGTTAATTAATCCGTCCACATCATCATGTCCGCGTCGATCAAAGACTTAATCCGGTGGTGTTGTTCTTGCCGACGCATTGCATAAATGTGTCACTGTTGGACTGAGAAATAAAAGTCTCGTTTAGTCCGCCGTCCGCGGGATTGCTTTGCACACTGACACGTACGTACGTAGATAACAGCAAATAGAGCCATGGACACGCCAAGCTAAGCTTCCTGGGAAAGTTCCTGTTTCTGTAGGAGCATGGCTAGGATTCGTTCCGAAGCAACCAGCAGCAACTATACGACGCCTGTGGCGATCGATTTTATCGTTTATTTCACGATAGTGACTTGTACAAGCAAAACAAAATCTCCGCGACTACGCGTGAACGAAATTCACCAAAATCCATCTACGCGCCTTCAAAAATCCAACAATAACTATTCCAACCATTCAGATCCTATATAAACACGAGCAGGTTGCATCCATTTGTATCATCAAATTACATCCATCCATCAACGCACCAGCAAGAGCATCAGCGCAGATCATCATCAAGCAGATCGATCGAACCCTCGACTAGCCAGCGCAACTCGACCGATCGAAACAATGGCGCACCACTTCCTGGGCAGCAAGCACCATGGAGGAGAGGCGTCCAAGGTGACCGACTGGCGCAAGGAGGAGAAGCACCACAAGCACATGGAGCAGCTCGGCCAGCTCGGCGCCGTCGCCGCAGGAGCCTACGCCATGCACGAGAAGCACAAGGCGAAGAAGGACCCGGAGCACGCGCACTCGCACAAGATCAAGGAAGGGGTCGCCGCCGCCGTCGCCGTGGGCAGCGCCGGCTTTGCCTTCCACGAGCACCACCAGAAGAAAGACGCCAAGAAGCACCACCGCCACGGACATCACCACTAGTTATTGAGTACTTCCATTTACCAGGCGCGCATGCCATACTTCGTTCATATATGTAACGTCGATTTATATATAGTAGTATTTTTAGTATATACAAATAAATGGGGTCTCGGATACGTTGTATATATATATATCATCGTAACGTCCTACTAGTGTATGTTCCTGTGTGTCACGTACCAGTACTTTTTACGTGACCTACCTATGTTTGATTTTAAATTTTAAATTTGATTTATTACTGTATATCTTTTTGTTCGGTTTCTATGTACATTATAATATAGCTTATTTTTCATCCTTGCTATTCACTATTACTATAGAATAGCAATCACAATCGAACTATCACTGCTGGCTGCTTTAGAACCAACCGTGATAGGTTATCAATATTAGTTTAGGGCTACAATCAACAGCGATATAACTACAACACACAGTGACATGTACTGATATATCGCTGCTGATTGTAACCACACACCGACAATGAAAACTTGCCAACGTTGCCAGTTAGTTGCAAAGTATCGCTTGTTTTTGTAAAAAAAATCATAACTTTTTACGTATAAAGTCAGATCAAGACAAACTTTATATCAAAAGTGTAGGGATCAAAGTGATCTAAATATTTTCTGTTGAAAACTTTTTAATTTGAGATGATTTAATATCTAAATATTCAATATAATTCCTCGGATCAGATTTGAGATGGTTGGCAATGTCGAATGTAGAAAAAGTCAACATTTAAAGTTGTAGCACTTGACAAGAAGCATCTCTGGATCTCCCATTGGCATGGCTCAACGTTCCATGGCATCTCTTGATCTCCCATAGCATGGCTTGATGTCTCAACGGCATCTTTCGATCTTCTGTGGCATAGCTCATTGTCCTCGCGGCATCTCTTGATCTACCATGGTGTGGCTCGATGTCCCCGCGACATCTCTCAATCTCCCGCGGCATGGCTCGACATTCCCACAGTATCTCTCGATCTCCTGTGGCGTGGCTTGATGTCCCCGCGACATCCTCAATCTCTCGTGCTAAAGTAGAGCAAGAATGATATATTAAATAAGAAAAAGTCTTACAAAATGAAAAAGGTACAGGAGCTATACCAGACCAGAAGACTGGCTTTGGAACCTGAGTAGAGCTCGACTGTACTTCTAACTCCCACAATAAGAAGATAAAAGTGGAGCTAAACTAAACTTGTGAGCTTCCTTTGCTTCTTCTCCTTGCTTTCATGAACGGAGAGGGGGTACGCCTCTCTACTTAATAGATGATACTTTGCGCGTTGCTGCGGGTTATTTAGATGTGAAATGTCAATATAAAGCATATGCAAATACTAATTATTATGTTATAAACACTTCTGAAAATATGAATTAAAGAATTTGAAGTAGTATGCATACTAAAATAAAACTACTGTCAGAACTCAAAAGACACAAATGTAAAATAAAAAAAACATTTGTCCTGACAATGCATCTCTCTTGCTTTATGCTTGATCAGGGCACCAAGTAGACATTTAAGCATAATAAATAAAGCAACAGACACTAAAAATGAATCTGTATCTATATTGAATAATAAATATACATGGGCATGCAGCCCGAGCCCGTCAACCCGGCACGAGGCCCGTTTTTTGGCCCGGCCCGGCCCGGTGGCCAACGGGCCTAGGCTGGCACGGCCCGAGGGAGCAGGCCGTGCCTGGGCTTTACCCCAGGCACGTGGGCTGGCATGGCACGGCCCGCAATTTTGGGGAGGCCCGGTGCCGGCCTTGGCCTGCTAAAGGCTCGTGCTTCCACTCCCCAAAACCCTAACTTGCTTTCCCCAGTCCATCCCTCCCCAGCGCCGCATCTCCACTCACGACCGTGAGAACCGTGACTCCACGAGGCCGCGCTCATGCGAGCACCGCGACTCCGACTCCACCTCGCTCCTCCCTGCGTCCTGCCCCGCTCGCCTGGCTCCGTGGCTTGCTACCTCGCTCCTCCTTCGTCCTTCCCTTCCCTTCTCTCAGCTCTCGCCATGGGATGCGTCGCCGCCTGCCGCAGCTGGCTTGGACTGGCACTTGGGAGCGAGCGCGCCAGCCTTTGGTGCGCCCGGTCTCCACTCCGCCGGTCAGGTGCGCCGCCACGGGCTTGGGGCTCCTGGCTCCTCACGCGACCTCCTCGCTCGTAGCGCCGACAGCCGAGCGGGCGGACGCTAATGCCCCCTCCCTCTCGTCGAGTGACGCCGCTGGAGCGAGCGCGTCGGCCCTGAGCTCTGCCCTGACGCCAGATCCGGTGGCCCAAGGGCTAGCTCACCACCGGCCACTGCATCTCTGGCTGCTCGCGCTTCCTTCCCATCCCGGCTTCCCTCTCTCTCTCTCTGGATGCTTGCGGAGCGCCTCGTGAGCCCCGGGCTGGCCTGGCACGGTGGACTGCCCGTGCTTTTCGGGCCGGCCCGCCCTGAAAAAAGGCCCATAGTGCCGTGCCTGGGCCGAAGGCCAGGCCCACGTGCCTGATAGGCACGGCATGCCTTGTCGGCCTGACCCCCATCGGGCTGTGCCGCCCGTTGCCCATCTATAATAATAAATATTGCAGTATATACTGTAGCAGCAAACATAGAACGCACGTTGCCACATCCTCTCTTCTCGGACACTGCTCATGTCATGGCGGCTTCGCCTCGTGCGTGAGTTGCAAACAGGAGGCAGCCGCAGGCTGCGTGGACCGTGGAGGTGTGGCCATGGCAAGCTGCGCACAGCCGACGTGTGGACGCGCTCGGACTGCGCGGCACCGATGCATACGGAGCTCGGACCCTCGGACGGGTTGCGCCGGCGCATGGATGAAGCTCAGACGGTGCTAGTGGAGGCTAGCTGGTGCACAGTCGATGCATGGATGGAGGAGCAGGAGAGGAGCGATGCAGGCATGCAGCTGTGTGATTGTGGTGGCGGAGCTGGCCACGGACGGGGCGTCACCGGTGGACGAAGCTATGATGATATATACTAGTGATTTGTGCACGCCCATGCACGCGAGTCATGACCGGCCGCAGTTCTATCTAGGAAATGGATAGTGTTGATAAAGAGTAAAAATATGAATATGGCAACACGAGCCCCGAATAGAAAGCTGGATTTCTAAAACAGCTGCAACATGTTCAAACGCTATATATATATATATATATATATATATATATATATATATATATAGAGTTATTACCCTATGGCTGGCTACAAAATAACTTATTCTGTAGCCACTTTGAGTTACGATAATTGCTATGCTAATTTACGAGATTATAGTAACTCCTTCCTATGTGATTTACTATAACATTATGGTAAATATCTCCATGTGTTATAGTAATTCAACTATCGTAAATATATACTGACATTGTCGTAAATTAGTATATAAAATTATCGTAAATAGAGGTGGCTACAAAATAACTTATTTTGTAGCTAGCTATAGAGTATACTCTCTCTCTCTCTCTCTATATATATATATATACTTTATAGCTAGCTACAAAATAAGTTATTTTGTAGCCACCTCTATTTACGATAATTTTATATACTAATTTATGACAATGTTAGTATATATTTATGATAGTTGAATTACTATAACATATGTGGATATTTACCATAATATTATAGTAAATCACATAGTAAGAAGTTAAAATAATCTCGTAAATTAGAATAGCAATTATTGTAACTCCAAGTGGCTACAGAATAAGTTATTCTGTAGCTAGCTATAAGGTAGTAGTTCTATATATATAGAGAGAGAGAGAGAGGCTGTCCAAATAGTACTTATATCTTACATGGGACAGAATAAGGAAACTAATGACTAAATATGCATAACAGATCATTCACTGTTACACTCAGGAGCCTGTCATAGTAACTGAATCACAGGGGGCATAGTTTTCCCAGCACACATGATATCAGCCACGAGTCTATCTCGCAGGATCATCTGGCCAAGTGAGATATGGCCGCAGAGTTGCTGTCACTACCGGGCAACATGGATGCACTAAGATGCACATAGAATATATATAGGCCTAATGACAAGGTTGACTAAACTAAGGAGCTCTTCATGCCTAATTGCCCATATACGGCTCAAGCCTTCGTTACCGGGTGTCACGTCTCCACCGTGGACCTACATCACGAGGTTCAATTTTCAGCGTGGAGAATGACACCAACAAAAGCAGGCAAAAGTCTCCTGTGGATGGCAAAAGGCAGAGGGTCCATCCAATCAAAAGATCTGGAGCAGCACGAGATAGCTGTAAAGCAGCAAGGCAAATCATCAAAACTTAGAACATACCCAGCAGAAGTATAACTGAAAGCAGCACTGGCGGGATTTACCTTATCTAGCCACTCTCCTGAGCCAAAGAACGACCTCCACGAGATCGCTTCTTTTCAGGAGCAAGAAGCTTATCATTCACAATGCTGCAACAGGAGAAATAATAAACGATAACTTGTTAATACGTAGAAATATGCTAGGTGAACTAACATAACAATTCTACCAAGGCCTCGTTTAGTTCATAGAATAGGGGAGAAAAACACTGTATCAGAATTCTTGTAGCATTTCGTTTGTATTTGGTAAAAATTATCCAAATTTTGACTAACTAGGCTTAAAATGTTCGTCTCGCAAAGTACAACAAAATTGTGAAATTAGTTTTTGATTTCATCAATATTTAGTACTCTATGCATTTGCCGACATTTTGATATGACGGGGAATCTTCTTTTTGCATAGTGGAATTTGGGAGAGAATTAGGAGAACAAAACAAGGCCCAACACTTTCCCGTTCCCACACTTTAATTCTACTAATGTCATGACGCAGTCAATGAGAGACACAGGCAAACCAAGCCAGTCAGCTTTCCTCACCTGGAACGTATAGAATAGGTTTGACTGGGATGCGCCCACCACCTGGACGCTGGGTCACCAGCCGCTAAAAGCAACTGAAGTAATTATATTTGTTCCTACTCAGAACATAAAAAAAACAAATGATCATTACACATGACAATTAGCAAACTGGAATAACCAAATAGGCCAACAAGGCAACAAATACCTGCTAATTAGGTGCTTATGCCGTTCATCCAAGTGGTCAGCGCCATCAGCAGCCACCAAACTAATCTGATCTGGACCCACCCTAGTCTGAATCTCACATACCAAAATGCGATATATGTTCTTTCCTGTGTTTTTTATAAAATAACATTAAACTAATGAGAACCATACCATCAGGGGAAAAGGTAAAATATATTAATACAGGAATAACTGGTTCACCATCCATCTAATCTCAAACCTGTGAGCTTCTAGGATTCTGAACATAATAGCTTCACAGCTGAAGCACAAATTAAGTGTCATGATCAAGGATAGTGAGGTGTGTTCACAACATTGCAGATCTTTAGATAAACAACTAAAAACTCTAGTTGGTAACCTGTGCCGGGTCTGGGCTATATGTTTAAGATTGTAGAGAGCTATATGTTTAAGATTCTAGAGAAGAAAACATAATGACTCCAGATGACATTCTTGCCAAAATTCATGGGTAGTTGGTAACCTTAGATATTGCAGCTTCATAATTTAAAAATAAAAATCAAAGCATCAATAGATATTCCTCAAAATTAGTTTCAGAGGTGATGTTCCATCTGCAGCTCAAATTCTTGCAGAAGAGCTAAAAACTATCTGTGTGTATTCATAATCTGCCTCTGAACATCTAAGCATAGCTTGTTTTGCTTCGGAACATTAAGTATATATATATTTTTGGAATGTAGAAACATTCATTCAATTAAGCAATTAAAACCTCTTTAAGGAAGCAATGACATTGGCTTGCTATATCTTCACACCTATCTGAATCACACTGCTTAATTGGCAGCAACATTTGCCACTTCAGTAGCTCTGGCTGCCAGAGAAAGACTCACGAGCTACCGTTTTGTACAAAACTAACCCCTGGAAACTATAGTGCACGACAAGAAACCCATACATATTTTGTACTCCTAGGTATGATGTTGCCTGTAGAGCAGCCAGCTCATATGCACGGGTATGATCCGACTGCACAGGAACCCAAACGAAAAAGCTCCGTAGAACCTGAATGAAACCTGGAAGCGGCAACTCAATCTCCACCCCGCACATGACAGGACCACCCTCAGTAATTTTACAAACCAAAGACACATAGAGTAAAGAACAACAAATTCAGGCACTCGATGCGCAGCTGCTAATTAAGAACAAAAAACGTAAGCAACTCGATGAAATCAGACACACCACACCACACTACAGGCCTAAAAATACAGGAAGGAAAACAAAGCAGCTGAGGGAAAGAAACTCACCGAATCTAGCTGATCTGTTCAATTCAATTTCCTGGAACTGGAAACAACACCTCCCTTTCGCTGGCCACCCTGCAGCATAGAGGACACAGAAAATTTAAGTGCAGAAATCAGAGCTATCAATTCTTTACACTAATTGTAATGGCAGGGAAATTTATGGTCTATTGTTAGAGAGTTACCGCTTTAAGTAGTCCTGAACAGTATGGGCAAACCCTTGGAAAACATAGATCACTTAATGCCATAGACCCCATCTCCTAGCAAAACACATAGAAGCCAACTAATAAACAATTTCCCAGCCAACTAATAAACACTTCTATTCTTCTGAAGCTATATAGGAAACCCACCAGTATGATGGAGGAAGCTACGACACAGTATTGTCTATGGCAGTGGCACTATTTTGCAGATCCATGTATATGCAAAAATCGGAATCATGAAAAATCAGAAACATGAATCATAGAACTGAGATCCATGTATATGTAAAATTGGGGAGATTAGAACCCTACATGGCTCCCACTGCAGCACGCGTACGCAGGGAGAAGAGTTGGGAGGGAAGGAGGCAAGATGCACCATGCTGCAGACGTGCCGCTGCAGACTGGCGGCGGCCTCGTGCAGAGGGAGGTTGTGGCAGAACCGCCTAAAATAACACACTAACGGAGGTACTTGCCTTCCTCTAGGCACTAAGTACTCCGCCAGCGGTTATTCCAGCCGTTTCTGTCGAGCACACCCAATGGGAGAACTCGAAACCATCCACATTTTCATCCAGGATCCAATAATGAAAACGAGTACAATACTTAGTTTATTCCATACAACATAGTCTTCAAAAATAAGTTATTACAATACCAAATTCAGAGTGCGAAATTGAAACAGCGGAAGTAAATATCTAGCGAGCATAGCAAAGATCCATCTGAGCCCAGCAGACGATTCTCCACACAAAGCCTCAAGCAGCACCTGCAACAGGGGTAAAATAAACCCTGAGTACACAATGTACTCGCAAGACTTACCCGACTGGGAATAATTTCCCGACTCCAAGGATCATGATAGGCTTTTTGGCTACTGGTTCAAGTTTGCAGAAAAGCATTACTATTAGTGGATCCTTATTGCAGTTCTTTTATTTGCCATCTTTTAGTTTATCAGCTAACCATCTATGTAAGCACTTATGCTATTTTCAAACAAGAGTTGGTCAATACAAATCCATCCTTATTCACCTTTTCTCTTTCAGTTCTTACTACGATGCCCGAATCAAGTCATATCGGACCGCTTACGCGGCGATTCACGAATCAATGTAGCCCAGCTGGGTACCCCGAAAAACACACGCCCCGCCCGTACCGAGGTACAAACGGGACCAACCCATTATCCTCCTGTCAAGAGAACCGAGTCCCCGTCCATACTGGGACTCCAAGCCCCCGCCCTCTCGCGGTGCTTAGACCTCCTAATACCCATATATAATCCACCTTCAGTTGGTCCGGATAGAGCCGGAACCCATGACAAGAGAATAACAAGTCTTTCTAGCCCCCATCCGCTAGTATATGCTCAGGATAAGAAGATCTGTGACCTAACAACCATCCAAATGCAACGATCGGTCCTTAACCGTCTCGGACAGGGAAACAATGTAACCCAGTGATGCCGTGTTGGTCGCAGGACACCCCTTGTCACATCCACCACTACCAAACCACATCCCTGCCCGATCACCATTTCACCTGCCTTTATTTCCATGTTAAACATAGTGATAATAATGATCACCTATCGTGAATAACACTATGTTGTTCACGCTAACGAAACCTAAGCATTGCACTACACTGCCTAAACTAGTAAGACTCTTGTGTAGTAATATTTATGCCTAACGTAAATGCACATATAACATAGATACCATATTATCATTTCAAAATAAAGGTTATGCACCGGGGCTTGCCTTGGGCATCCTAGTGTGCAGCAAAGTTAGTGGTTGACGGCTCCGGGGCTTCTTCCTACACGGGGACCTCCTCCTCGTACACCTCCACGATCTCCTCGTACTCCGGCTCCTCCGCAGCCACGTACTCCACTATCTCGTGATCTATATGCAAGAAATGATGACATGACTTAATGCAACGACAACAGCAGCTCTTAAAATAACAACAACTATTACTAAGCTACTAAGCTAGCTCTAATGACTAACATACCAAGCTGTCTACTATTCTTACTAAGCAAGAGTAAACTGATCCAATTAATCTTTACTCATTAAATTGCATACTCTTCATTTGTTTCCGATTTAATTTTTACTACGGCTAGGGAAACTTAGCTATCACATCTAGTAAGCTATTCAAGGACTACAAAACTACAGCAAGCACCTAATAAAATCATGAAGCTACCGCAAAAATTTCAATATTACCCATTTGCCACAAAAATTTATACAAGATTTATCATATTAATATTAAGCGCTTTTGATTGATTTAATACACTTTATCATCACCACATATAGGTATGATCTAACTACACTAACAGGCAGATAATGATTTTAGAAAGAAGAATTGAGTGATTCGGATATTATATGGTGAAGATATTGATCGCACAAGGTGGCTGTTTAACTAATTCCGAAATAAACAAGGAATTAATTAGCTCTTGGTCTGGTCTCCTGAGACTTGCTTAAGAATGTGAGGCTTTGGTCTTCTGACTTGTCAAGTGGGTTGGTGGAATGAATTATCAAGAAGAAGCAAGCAATGAACCATGAACATGGAAAACGTATGTTCGAGTTTGTCTATCATGGTTAGCTCCTGGCTCCAGAGCATATGTGATACTGATGAGGAGAATAAAGGAATTCATATAGACTAGTTACCTCGATCGATTACAGCTCGGAGAGAAATCGATAGACACAGCTTTCTCAAGCAAGATAAGAGGAAGTTGATTTTGGAGAAGCGAACGATCAGCTGAACGGAACAACTCAACGACTCGGTTTAAAAGACAGGAGACGCGGTTGGAGGCAGTGCTCTAAATAAACTCGCAGCCTACCAGGGACAAAAATTTTCTTCGGATGAACAGTGCAGGGCTGCGTTGATTTTGTAGAGTGCGATTATATTGTAACTGATGCGTATGCTGTGCGTGGTGTCTGCCGCCGCGATCGGTCATCGCCGTGCGCGTGCTGCGCGGGCATGCTCTGCGAGTGTGCGAGCGCGATCAGAGAATTAGGAAGAAGATGAATTACGAGCGATGGAGTTGGATCAGAATAACAATAGTTAGTTGAGCTGTGCTGGGGAATATTTGGACATGCTGCACACTCTCCCCTTTATCCTTCATGCTCGGGCAGCTTTGATTACTCGATGTGAAGACCGACTGAGGAGGCAGCAGGCAGCAACTTTGATTGCTCGACGTGGAGACCGGTGAGGAGGTAGCAAGCAAGCAGTATGTGCATGCCAGGCGTGCAAGTGGCAGGTGACTTATGTCGGAGCGTGTCATTCACGAGTAATTGACCTTCCCGTTTTGGTTTGATAAAATTCGTGAATATTCGCACTTGATAATTTTAGTTAGCGAATTCTTGCTGATCTAGGTTTTATATTATTCGTTTTCTGTTTTTCATTTCTGAGACTCGAATTGCATTTCGATTTTTATTTCCAGCTCATGCACTTTAACTAAATGCAATGCTCATGAATATTTTTAACCTTTGATTTACAACGTAACACCAAGGGTGTTACAGAGGTGGAGCACTTGGAGCAGAAATGCGGGAGGCAGTGGCCGGCGCCGTGGCTTCACCACGGTCCCTACCGTCCGGCATGGCAGCGGTCGGCGGTGCCTACCGAGTGGAGGGAGGCGGAGCACTTGGAGCAAAAGCGCAGGAGGCAGTGGCCGGCGCCGTGGCTTCACCACGGTCCTCCACCTTGCCACCGACTCCCTTGGCCTCCAACGGCTTCGTGCCTAGTGCTATGCACAGATCGAATGGCAGGACGGCCGGAACCGGCCATGGAGGCACCGATCCGGTCATGGAGGCCCTAGATCCAGCCGTTCTCTTTACTCGGTTGGCCTCCATCGGCTTCGTGCCCGGTGCTCTGCACAGATCAGATGGCAGGACGGCCGGATCCAGCCATGGAGGCACCGGATCCGGTCAGGGAGGCCCTGGATCCGGCGTAGCAAAGAAGGCCGATAAGCACTGTCAGAGGCTGGACCCTGACACCGGCGAGGGAAGGAGAGGAGGAGCAAGGGAGAGAGGCCACCTTCACCTAGGTCTGCTCATGCTGGACTCAGTGTGAGGGGAGGAGGGAGCTGGGAGAGGTGGGTGCGCTCGCCCTGCGCCTGCAGCTGCCGCTGGAGTATGCCCGTGCCGGGGGCGCCGCACCGCCGCCACCTCGCCAGGAGGCCACTCCGGGCATGGTTGCTGCGCCCGGGCTCGCCCGTGCCACGGCCGCTGCGCCTGGGAGCCCCACGTGTCGAGCGACCGCATCGGGGGCCTCCCTCGCCAGGGCCACGGTGCCCTCGTCCGAACGCACACGACAGGCCCACCCTAGCCGCCGCCGAGAGAGGATGGAGAGGGAGAGGCAGATGTGGATGCACAACAGGGAGCTAGGGTTAGGGTTGAAGGCTGTATATATTAGTATGGGAGGAGACTGCAGGACCGTCGATTGCCAAATCCGACGGCCGGCATCGGATCCATCGACGTGTCCACGCTGAGGCCACGCTGGCGCTTGATGTTCTCTTGTCTTTAGACTAGTGCTGGTGCGACCGACGCATGGAGCACTGTCCCTCTTATGATGATGAATAGACCGATCTGCAGTTAAAGGAGATAATGGGCCAATAGTTCTTTGTGGAGGATGATAAATAGGGGTCATTTGGTGTGACAATTTTCTTTTTTCTTATCTCATGTCCGTTTTGTTTGGGAAGAAGAGCAGACGCAGGTGTTGTTGGCCTGTTGCAGCATGGGAAGAACCGAGTAACAGACGCACTGTTACAGCCTCAGGAATTAGAACAGGTTGCCTTCACAAAAGATGGAGAGAAGCGGGCCCTAGGTGACGTGGCTTCACGAAATCATAGAGAAATCTTCTAGTGGGGTTCTCCTATCTAGGTATAGTAGATCTACTAGTGGGGTTCTCCTATTTAGATATAGTAGATACACCTTAAAGCGGTCCCATGGATCCATGTGATCAACCTTGAAAGCCCTTTGATCAAACTGACCTCAAACTGACTTCAATCAATGGTAAGGATCAAGGCTCATGCAGGAGGCATGCATAAGTCGGTTGATAAGGCTGGTTGGGTGAAATAGGGGTCGGCTGATCACCCTCCTCTCTGGTGTGTGGGCCCTCCCCTCTGGTGTGGGGCCACTTGGAGGGTTTCTTAGTGGGTGTGTGCTGAGAATTCTCCATTTGAAGTTGGTTGATCTTACATGTGGGTCCATCAATCCATGGGTGTTCATCTCCCACCACTGAGAGAAAGCACAAGCTTCATCTAAGGGTGGAGATTGGTTTGGGCATGCTTGTTGACGGTCCTTAAGTACCAAATATAGTTATCAAATAAATAAAGAAAAGGATCCAAATGCAACCAACATCTAGACTTAGGGTTTTATCTGATAGAATTCCACGAGTTTTGGTGTTTGTCTGTTTCTACAGGGGGTTATCAGAAAATACGGAGGAAAGGCCCACACGTCGGGTTTACATAGAGATAATAACGTGTTCACCGATTTTCTATCATCTAGAAGACTCCAGAAGCCACGAGATCGAACGGGAGGCCGAACGGGCCCGGAGGCAGGGCGCCCGCCCTGCACCCTAGGGCGGCCGCCCTGGCCTGAGAGCCAATCAGGCTCCGTCTCGCGGATTATGCTCCACCGACCTAAGGGATCAAGGAAAACAGTGCGATTAATGTCGGTTTGATCCGACGGCCCACGTTCACTTGAGGGGGCTATATAAGCAGGACCCCTGGCCCCTGGAGGAGGCACTCCCTCATTCTCATTCTTCAAACCCTAATCTCAGGAGGAGAGTCTCTGATCAAGCCCTAGAGCCACCACATCAACTAGATCTCTAGTATAGCATAGCTACATAGGATTAGAACTAGAAGGAGTCAATCTTCGATTGGTTTCCGGATCTGTCAAGAGGATTCTTGGTAATTCCTTTACTGTTCTTCATTGTTCATCATTGTTCTTCAATATTATGAATACAACTTTGTTCTATTTCAATATATTGATTATAACTATGCTCTACTTGTTTATGTTTGCAATTATATTGTTCTTAGTTTATCGTAGTTATACGCTTGGCTTAGTTAGATTGGAATTATATACATGTTTAGGATCGTATAGCGTTTATCCATCGGATCCATGGGTAAATGATAAATATTGTGTAGGCGTGGTGCTTAGACCATATTTATCTGCGATTGCACCTTATATGTCCGATCGTGGGGTGGTCCGCGATGGTGACAGCTTCGTTGGTTCTTATATAGTCCCCCTCCCGTGTGTAAGGCAGGCAGAGCAACATTATTACGGGGGAGTGATTGCTATGTTTCTCATCTTCCTTGATAATATCACTATGCATGGGCATAGTCCTTTCTCGCAATGATTGCCAAGTGTACTTGCACTAACTATGATATGCTAGACTTTATAGTTAAGAATAACTTAGGAAATATCCTTGTAGTTGTAACAGAACCGCCCAATTATACGAGATTAAGTAAGAAAATCATCCAACGGACGGACAATTTACCAAACTTAAGCCCGTATAACCCGGTAGTCCGTGAAATCTCGACGGATTTCAAACCATTTCACATCACAGCCAAGATCGTAATAAGTTCAGCGATTACCTTCATAAGTTACACAGTAGTTTGCGGCACAAAATACATCGGAGTTTAAACATAGTTATTACAACCCGGTTTCAAACAAAGTAGCGGAAGCATTAGTTCAAAGCACACACACACACGCACATCTTTTCCAAAATACAGTGCCAGCTCGCGATCATCTCCCACAAAAGCATCAGGCGAGGAGTAGTGAGTGACCATTGCCCATGGTCCTAGGCTTCGCCCATCGCAGGGTAGAGACAGTTGATACAATAACCATAGTACATCTGTCCATCTGCAACAAGTGGGAACAAAGCCCTGAGTACGAGAAGGTACTCAGCTAGACTTACCCGACAGAACCAAAACAAAAAGACTCCAAGGATCATGGTAGGCTTTTTGGTGGGGTAGCTGACTCATTTGCAAAAAGAGCATTTTTAGTTTACCAAATCATTTACAAAAGCATGTCATCTTTTAATTCTTTATTCTCCTGTCAACTATGTTTGCACTTTATGCTGAAGTAACCATGTAATTAAGCAAGTAAGGATCACCATTGATATTTAACAATAATTACCATGTCATTTCCCACATAACTATCCAAGTGTTGCTTCCATATTACTACGATGAAGTAACTCAAGTCAAGTGTTCACTATCCAGTGAACGATGGCGATTCGAATCGATTATTGACCAGCTGGTAATTTATTCCTCACACAAACCTCACTCACCCGCTAAAGTGAGGTATTGGTCACCGAGTCAACCATTCAGGTAAAGTCGCGAGCTTGCCAGGAACCACATGTACCCGGGGGCCGCCCGACTGCTCTTTGGCCTTATCATCGCGCCCCCGTTTCCTGCCACTACTGCTCCGGTACAGTGCGTTGCGGGCAATCTACTCGGCCCGAATAATCTCCCGGCTTCGCGGTCGAAAGGTACTTTATTCGGCCAGCTAAATGTGAGGCATGCGTTCAACATGACCCGAGGCCCGACATCGGACGGTCCTTAATCGACACAGACGGAAGACACTACAGTCCAGAACCCTGCAAGCTTCCGCCCGGTCTCATATTCATTTCCACCCTTAGCTATTCTCACATGACATTTCTTTCACATACAACCAGGTAATCCCCTATAGCTCGCAGGTGACAGGCAATCACCCGACTTCTACCGGTCTAAGCAAGCTAAGCAAATATTGACCGTGGACACCAGGGTGACAAGGATCGGGTAAAACAAGGTGGAACAAGGCATAATGCAACAACGTTTGCAAACAACTCCTAAACTTAATGCATCAGATTAAGTGAAATTAGTAAATAATTATTTGCAAACCGAGGGAGAAATGCTCCGGGGCTTGCCTCGCTCGAAGGTGCTGGGACGATGGTCGGGGCACTCCGGAAGCTCTTCACCGGACTCCTCTTCTGCTTCTGCTGGCTCCGGCTCCTCGGGCTGCTCCTCTGCGTCCTCGGGAACTACTGTCGGAACCACCTCCTGCGATCCTGTATGATGCAGAAGTATGAGTGCAACATGCATAGGTGCAATGCAGAAGTGACATGAGATGATGAGGATGCGGAATGCATGCGATGAAGTGGATATGTTACGTTATCGGATCATGCGGAAAATATGACTCTTCTACAAGGTAGTCTACGTCATCCAAGAACATGTACTCGAAAACTACCACTACTATTCTCTACCATGCAAGAGCACTTGAACACTCAAGATGCTTCAAAGATACACCAAAGTATACCTTACTAATTATCTTTGCATTAAAGAATAAAAGGGAAACCCTAATTAGCCCTACATTTGAACAGCAACACACATTTTAGTAGCTCAGAAAAATCTTAGAAAATTACAGTGGATTACTACTATCAAAACTAGCATGACACAAGATTTTTACTGCATTTGGATAATTAGAACTTACTATACAAAAATAACAAACTAAGGTCTAAAATAGCTATTTAAAATACTTTACATTTTGAAAAGTATCAAACAACAGATTTAGGAATTTTTCCACTATCTACTAACTAAACAAACACTATGGAAAAATTATCACTTGCATGTTTTATTCAAATTTATTTAAATAACAAAAATAATAAACATTAGTGATAGAAAGCATTTGAACTACAAATATACATTTTTCTACAGAACACCCAAGCTATAAAATTTCCCTAGAAAGTACATGTCACAAAAAGATTAATAAATTTGGAATCATATTTTTCTGACTTTTCTAGGATTTATTAAGTATTTATCAAGAAAACAGCCATTTTACTATTTAATTATAAACTCTACAGAAAAGTTCATCAAATTTGACATGCAACAATTTTATCTCATAGATCTGGTCCTAAAGAGTTCATAGAAATTTGTTTCATCAAATTTGGAGCTAAAATGAGCAAGTTACAATTTTTCTAAAGCATTTATACATTTTCTGAAAAATCATTTCCAAAAATCCTTTTTAAATCCAGCCGCTGATCTGCTAGATGCACCCGGTGATCTACACACGCGCGCGCACACAGAGACAGACAGGCGGGCCCGCGGGTCAATCGGGTCCCACGCGTCAGCCGCTCCGAGTCAAGGAGGGCGCTGACCGCGCGGATCTCGACGACGGCGAGGTCGCCGGCGACGAGGTCACCACCGTCGTGATCCCCAAGACGAGGCGAACCCGTTGGTACCATTGGCACGACCGGAGGAGCTCGAAATCGAGCTTGCCACCGGCCATGGCGGCTCGGCGGCGCTGCTCACCGGCGGGAGCTCCTCTCCGGCCATGGAACGGCACGGGAGATGGTGTCCGAGCACCGGGAAGAGGAGGCGAACAAGGTGCTTGCGCGAGTGAGGGAAAAGAAGAGGCGGAGGCGGGGTTTCCACGGAGCGGAGAACCACGGCGAGCTCGGCCGGAACTCCGGCGAGCAATTGACGGGGCTGTGGAGCTTACCGCGTGAAATGGAGGTGAGCACGGGGTGCGCCAGAGAGAGAGGAAGCTCGTGGCAAGATGGAGAGGTCAGCGGTGGCCGGAGCTCGTCGGAACGCGCGCGTCCGGCGAGCGCGTGCGGTGGCGGAGGCGGAAATGGCAGCTGTGCTCGGTGAGGAGGCAGAGCGGAGGGAGGAAGGGCGATGTGCTGCGCGGGGGGGGTTAAGGCGCGGGCGCTCGCGTTGGTGGGGGCGACCGAGCGCCACCCGGCCGCTGTTGGCCGGCATGCGGCCGCCACGCGGCGCGCGAGCTCTGCCGGGGCGCCAGCGCGCGCGGCGAGTGCGCGGGCGGAGGAGGGAGACGGCCGGCTGGGCCTGGGCCGCGGCGGGCAGCGCGGGCGCGCGCGCGCGCGAGAGACGGGCCGACTCTGGCTCTGGGCCGAACCGTTGGCGGCGGCCCGCGAAGGAGAAAATCCAAATTTTGATTTTTGATTTTCAAATTTAAATGCATTTCAAACTTCAAACCAAATTTTGAACAAGAAGAAAGCATTTTATGGATTTGGCCCAAAAATAAAAGTTGCTCAAAATTAAATTCTCTACAACTTTGATTAAGGGGCCATTTCAAAATTCCTAATAGATTTTAAATGACAAAATAAAAGCTAAATTAGGGAATACTTTTGAATATTTTTCATAATTGTTTTTGAACAAGTTTTTGACCAAATTTGAGCTCCAAAATTTGAACTAAGGTTCCAAGTGATGTAAGAATTATGGTTGCAAGGCTTTTGATATAATGTGATTATCATATTATTTTAATCCGTGAAATGTAGCATGTTTAAGCTTTTATTTTAATCGAATTATGCCACTATCATACATGATTATAATGATATGAATGCTATGCAATATGATTGCCATGCAAAAATGCATTGCATAACACCGGGGTGTTACAGCCCTCCCCCCTTATAAAAATCTCGTCCCGAGATTTGGGTTACGAACCATTTATTATAAAAATCTTCATAGGCGTTCTTTAAGTATTCACCCGTTTCCCAAGATGCATCCCCTTCATCGTGATGACTCCATTGTATCTTATACATTTTCACCACACTGTTTCGAGTAGCCCTTTCCTTGGTATCCAAAACTCGAACTGGCTGCTCACGATACACCAGATCTGACTTCAGTTTTATGCCTCGAGGTTCAATCCGTTCCTCTGGAACGCGCAAACATTTCTTGAGATGTGATACATGAAAAACTGGGAATATAGCACCCATTGACTCTGGTAATTCCAATTTGTAAGCCACAGGACCCTTCCGTTCCAGGATTTTGTAAGGTCCCACAAATCTGGCGGTCAGCTTTCTGCGCACACCAAACCTTTTCTTTTTCATGGGCGTAACTTTTAGATAGACATAGTCGCCAACTTCGAACACAAGCGGTCTCCTTCTCTTATCCGCATAACTTTTCTGACGTGACTGGGCTGCTCTCATATTCTGCTGGAGGATATGAACTTTCTTTTCGGCTTCTTCTACGAAGTCAATACCATAATACCTTCTTTCCCCGGGCTCAATCCAGTTTAACGGTGTTCTACACTTTCGGCCATACAGAGCCTCAAAAGGTGCCATCTTGATACTCTCTTGATAGCTGTTATTGTATGAGAACTCTGCTAATGGTAACCATGACTCCCATGAACCTCTGGAAGACAACACACAAGCCCTTAACATATCTTCTAGAACAGCATTAACTCTCTCAGTTTGACCATCTGTTTGAGGATGATAGGCAGTGCTACGAATCAGACTAGTCCCCAAACCTTTGTGCAAGTGCTCCCAAAAATGAGCAGTGAACTGTGACCCTCTGTCAGACACTATAGTCTTTGGTATGCCATGCAACCTCACAATCTCCGCAATATACTTCTCAGCATATTGAGGTGGTCTATATTCCGTTTTGACAGGCAGAAAGTGGGCTGTCTTAGTAAGACGATCCACAATTACCCAAATGGAATCGTGACCTTTTTGAGTAGTGGGTAGACCCGTGATAAAATCCATACTTATGTCATCCCACTTCCAACTCGGTACTGACAAAGGTTGTAGCATTCCGGCAGGCTTCATGTGAATTGCTTTTACTCTACAACATGTGTCACATCTGGCTACATACGCTGCAATTTCCTTCTTCATTTTGGTCCACCAATAACGAGGTCTTAGTTCTTGATACATTTTACTGCTGCCAGGATGAATAGACAACTTAGAGAGATGAGCTTCATCCAAAATTTTATTCTTAAGCTCTCTATCCTTCGGGACAACAAGACGGTTGTCGAACCACAACACACCTTGCTCATCCACCCTGAAGTGTTTCGAGGGTTCTTCTTGAATCTTCTTTTTGACGTGGAATATCCCTTTGTCTGCTTTCTGACCTTCTATAATCTTGCTCTCTAAGGAACAACTGACCTGAATACTTTGTAGCACGGCAGGGTGCATTAGATCGAAACCATCTTCCAGCAAGGGTTGCACATTCAGACAATGTGACTTTCTGCTTAAAGCATCAGCTACCACATTGGCTTTCCCAGGGTGATATTGTACATTCAGGTTGTAGTCCTTGATCAGCTCTAACCATCTCCGTTGTCTCATGTTTAATTCAGGTTGGGTGAAAATGTACTTGAGACTCTTATGATCGGTGAAAATGTTGCACACGTTACCCAGTAGATAGTGTCTCCAAATCTTTAAGGCATGCACTACAGCGGCAAGCTCAAGATCATGCGTCGGGTAATTGATTTCATGTTTTCTCAACTGCCGGGAGGCATAAGCAATTACTCTTCCTTCCTGCATCAGCACACACCCTAGTCCTGTTTTTGATGCGTCACAGAACACATCAAAAGGTTTCTCGATGTCGGGTTGTGCAAGAACTGGAGCAGTGGTCAACAGTTTCCGCAAGGTATGGAAAGCTGTCTCACACTCCTCTGTCCACGCAAACTTGTGATCTTTCTGTAACAGACTTGTCATAGGCTTGGCAATCTTCGAGAAGTCTGGGATAAAGCGGCGATAGTAACCAGCTAACCCTAGGAAACTCCTGACTTCTGACACTGTGGTTGGAGTCTTCCAATCCATAACCTCTTGCACTTTACTCGGATCTACAGAAACTCCATTCTCAGATAGAATATGACCGAGGAAAGGAACTTTCTTCAACCAAAATTCACATTTGCTGAACTTAGCATATAACGTATGATCTCTTAACCTGGTCAAGACAATTCTCAGATGCTCTTCATGCTCTTTCTCGTTTTCAGAGTATACTAGAATGTCATCAATGAAGACAACTACAAACTTGTCCAACTCTGGCATGAAAACCGTATTCATCAGATACATAAAATATGCAGGAGCATTTGTCAGTCCAAATGACATAACAAGATACTCGTACAACCCGTATCTGGTAGAAAAGGCGGTTTTCGGAACATCTTGAGGTCTAATCTTTATCTGATGATACCCTGACCTTAAATCTATCTTGGAGAACACTCTGGCTTTAGCTAACTGATCAAACAGAACATCAATATGAGGCAGTGGATATTTATTCTTGATGGTTACAGCGTTAAGAGGTCGGTAATCCACACACATCCTGAGAGTACCCTCTTTCTTCTTCTTTACAAACAAGGCAGGACATCCCCATTCAGACTTACTTGGGCGAATAAACCCCTTCTTTAATAACTCTTCCAACTGTTTCTTCAACTCAGCTAATTCATCCGGAGGCATCCGATAAGGTCTCCTTGAAATTGGAGCCGTCCCAGGGATCAACTCGATTCCAAACTCAACATTTCTATCTGGAGGAAGGCCAGGCAATTCATCGGGGAACACATCTGGAAACTCACATACTACTGGGATCTGATGGATAGGAGTAACTTCCATGGCACAGGTCACACTCACAAGATCTGTTCTTTTAGGCAATGGTACCTGAAAAGTACCCTCTGCCTGGGGATCTTTAAGGGTAAGCATCCGACTGCTTGTATCTATGACTGCTTCCCAGTCTTTCATCCAGTTCATTCCTATTATTACATCCAAAACTAGTCCAGGCATAACTACCAGGTTCACTCTGAACTTCCGACTACCTAACTCAAGGGTTGCCCCTCTAACCATCTTATTGGTTAACACATCAGCTCCTGCTGAACTTATGCGATAACCATAACTCAATTCTGTGCATAGTTGTTCATGCTTCCGTGCAAATGCTTGACTCATAAAAGAATGCGAAGATCCAGAATCAAAAAGAACAACTGCAGGGTGATGGTTCACAAGAAACTTACCGGCAGTTACAGGCTCTCCCTCAGGAACTTCATCAATGGCGGTGTGGTGCACACGGGCATTATAAGTCTGTTGCTTCTTTTTAGGCGGATAAGGGCAGAACTTGGAAAAGTGGCCTGGCTGACCACAGTTGTAGCAGGGCCCTTTCACTGTACCGGCAGACCCTATTGCTCCCTTGGAGTTGCTCTGTTCTGCAGCTGCGTTGGTCTTCGTTGGCGGCACTGCCATCTTGTAAGGTTTCTGTGGCCCCTTGTAGTTCTGGGTTTTATGCTGCGGCGGCCTGAACCTCGCACCAGGTGCGGACGGACGATAAGATGAACGGTTGGCAGGGACAACTCTGGACTGGGATGGTCCTGACTCGAACACTCTCTTGCGGTTCTTGGATGCGGTGTAAGCATTATTGTTCTTTTCTTGCTTCAAACAGTCACTGATAAAGTCGTTGAATCTGTTGCGGGTATTGGTACCCACATGCTTCATCATCTTCGGACTCAACCCTCTCTTGAAACTAGCAATCTTCTTTGCATCTGTGTCAACCATGTCTGGAGCATAGCGGCACAAGTTATTAAAGGCATGCAGATACTGTGTCACCGTCTTGGTACCCTGATTCAAGGCTAAGAACTCTCCAAGCTTCATCTCAACCAACCCTGGGGGAATATAAACTCCCTTAAAAGCTTCAGTGAAATCCCTCCAAGAGATCTGGGCATTAGGAGGAAAAGTATTGCGGTGATGCTTCCACCACATTCCTGCTGGTCCTTGTAACTGATGTGCAGCATACTCTACTTTCAGAACTTCTGTCATCCTTAACACACGGAACTTATCTTCCATAGTGTTAATCCACTCCTCGGCATCAAGTGGCTCTGCTGCTTCTTTGAAAATGGGTGGCCTTGTATCCATGAAATCCTTGAAACTGCTGTACTGGTTCACTCCATGGCCACCACCTTGGTTATTTCCCCTTTGAACAT